>VYZV01038469.1:255-30769 GCA_013401275.1 Pandion haliaetus | reverse complement strand
CTCACTTCTTCATCCTTCCCTCCTTCTTATGTAAAGACAGATCCTTCCTCATTATCTTCCTCCCTTCTCTCTCCATCTCTCCTCCCATCTCCCATCTCCCTTCTCCCTTCTTTCTCTTTCTCTTTCTCCTTCTCTTTCTCTTATCTGAAAGACAGAAAACCCACTTGCAGTGTGTAATTGTATTTTTAAGGAAAACAATCAAGAGCTGGGAATGAACTACACTTTTCAGTTGCATTCTACAGCTATGACGAGTTGAAATGTGCCAGCTGTACAGCTTGTCCACAGCTGTTGTCTTTCAAATCTTTGTATAATATCCATTTTCTCTCCAACATTTACAGGGTTTATAACTGCAGTGAGAGTTGATCAAAATTACTCTAGTATAGAAAACTACTAGTATAATAGCTCTTAGTTTTAAGCTATGCATAAGGGAATCTATGCCAGAAATAATTCTTCACAAAATGCTTAAGACTGCACAGATGTCTGCATTTGATATAAGAAGGTATAATTAAGGAGAAAATGCTGACAGAAATAAAGTATACATACCACCAACTAAAGCAGAAAAAAAGCATGTAGAGGAAGCTGAAAAGTTATTGTTTGGGGAGGAGAATATACAATAAGCAAAACATGTCACCTATGTAGTTCAACTGTAAACTGAAAGACCAATACAGAGAGGGGAAAACAAATAAACAAACAAAACCAAACATCGAAACAAACAAAACCAAAAAATAACCCACCACTAACAAAATAAACTTGAATAGCATCAACTGATCAATACTGAAACTTCTCCAGATCATTTTTTTGGTGTATATATATACTTGTACTACCAGTTCAAACTGGGCTGTTCAAGAGGCAGATTAAATATAAATGGGTGTATGTGTAAATGCATATACATGTATCTGAGTTTAAATGTCAGTGCTGAAACCTTAACACTATAAAATTTTGGACAGATGGAGGAAAACAGCCACTCTCTCACCTGTACAAAAAGCATCTGTTTCCTTGCTTACTTAGAGTTTTTTCATATCCCATGAGGTCTATTGCAGAGTCACAGCTGATTTGGCAGTTGCAGAATAGCTGGCTTCTGTGCCAAAAATGTATGTAGTCTGACATGCTCCTGAAGTCCAGTGGGACTGGACGGTCTGACTTTGTCTATTATGATAAATAAAAACCAAACAAGGGACAAGTCCCTGACTGAAGTCTAAGGTAGTACAGATTCACTTTCATTCCCATTATTTTGGGTCGTAACTTCAGTGGCACATTTATACTACAGACGTAGTTGGAATGGCTCAAATCTGAGCTGGGAAGTAGAGAGAGAGAAACTATTTAGTGCTCAAAGAGCGCTAAAACTTTTCCTTTGGCTACCTTTTCTTCAGAAGTATCGACACACTGTCTGAGACTTCTGTAGTCTTACTGAAAACAAATCAGCTATAAGAGATGTTACCATACACATAAATAATAGTACCTAGAATAACTTGGTAGGTTATTGGAAATGAGAAATTATATAACGTGTGGGTTTTATATATATACACAGCAATATATATACATGGCAATGTACATTTTTATAAATCTACATAAACACATACATAGATATACAGATGCAGAGAGACACACAGAATTAGATAAACATACAGCTGCACCTATATATTCTTTGTTTCCTTAATAAGCTGTAGCTGGACAAAAATGAAGTAGGCTCTAGTTTTTGTGCCCTGATGACATCCTGTAGTGGGAGGGGTGAGGAGTGGGAGGTTTCTCTCCTACTTGAAAGAACTAACTGGGGATGTACAGCTAAAGAACCTTTCTGGAGTAGAGAATGCAATAGGAAAAAGACATATAGACTGTAGGGATGAAGTAGCATACAGGGTCACTGAAAGGGAATTCAGCTCTTGAATTTTGGACAGCATTCCAATTAATGTCTGTGGCTGTCCAGATGGTGACAAGATTATTCATTGCAAAGGTCTCCATGAAGATGTCTTCAGCTAGATCGGGTATCCAGCTGGTCCATGGTCCTGTGTGACCAAGCATCTGCATGATCTATTGTTATTATGTTAAAACTGCAACAAAACCTCCCTGAACCATGGTAACTATTTGTAAAAGTCTGTTCTCTGTGAACATTTCTGCATCTTCAGAAACAGTTTATGCTCACTACTTTTATGTTTTATCAATGCACAGTCAATTCTGCAGCAGAAACTATGCGGGATAGGATTTGGGGTGGTCAGATTTTCCATGTTAATCAACACATTTAAGCATACAAACATTGCCTGTCAATTGCAAAAGGCACATCAGGAGCTGCCTGGGGGAGAATAATTTGGATTATATGAAAATGACACCCACAGAGCACCTGTACCAATGAGTTCTCTCATTCACTTTGTCTCAGGTTGGTCCATTTTCTCATCTATGCAGATGATTAGCCAGGGAGTTCCTCAAACATCAAAAGAATTAATGACAAAGCATGATACCAGGTACACCACAACCGTTAACTACAGGACAATCTCAAATGTCTCCTTCCTATCACACTAATTTTTTAAATTCCACAGATCTTGTTGCAGTTTGAGATGCCCTAAAGTATCTCTCCTTGCTGTATAGCTCCTGTTCCAAAATGTGAGTCTCCTGCTGGTGCTGTCATAACTTTCAGACCTGTTCACATGTTCTGTATATCTGAGGGCATTTCAAACGATACTAGACATAAATGTTTAGACAACTTATATGAGTCTCCATGAACATCAGTAGGGAATTAGATATATAGCAAGCATCCAGGCTACATGTAGATATCTATATTTAGGTAATTATCTATGAGCTGAATCTCATCCTGGGACAATCCTTGCAAGAGCAGGAAACAGTTGTACAAGGCTAAAGAATCATTTAGATGAAAAGAAAATTAATTATTGCTGATGGCGTATATGTTTTGTGCTGAAACCCTGAAAGTGTGTGCACTATAGAGTTAGAAATCTGTTTCATGTTGCATCCAGTTCTTCGTTAATTAGTCCATTTGAAAGTCTCTGCTCTCAAAGATGGCTCCATGAGCATGAAAAACCATCACTGAACTCATACCTACAGGATCAGGTTTCCGGTATCCAGTAGGCTTCTTAGACATGATAGTTTCTATGTGAACAGATACCTGTTCTTTACCAGGATTTCTTTTTCAAGGGGAAGTTATACTATCAAAATCATAGAAACTTGTTATTGTGGTAGAAGAAACCTATGACCATTTTTAAGTGCTTAGTGATAGATACAACATTAATGAATATCCTAATACTATTTAGGAGAACATAAAGGAATTGATGTTATTTGAACCTGATCTTTGATATCTGCCAGAAGAACAAACTGTATGTATCATTAAGCACATTCAGTTGTGATACATATTTATTATNTTCAATGTAAGGGAAAAGAGTGTTACCTGCTACAGACCTTATTGACATTTATTTCTCACAGATTAAATGTGTTCAGATATATTTACTGTTGAAAACAAACTGGTGGTTTTGGACAACTCTAGAAAGATATTGCAATGCTGGAGCATGAATTAATGAAGAAGGGTATTTGAATTCTTACTTGAAGATCAGCAGTTCTAATATTTCACTACTTGAAAATCATACTAATTAGTCAGCTTTAAAGCAAGTTTTTAATGCATCTTCATGCCTTGAATTTATTATTTGTCAATTTGCTACTCAAATTAAAATTGATCACCATGAGCCATTTTTACCCATCAGTTCTGTTATGAGGCTTCTTAAGGCACAGTATGAAATTTTAAATGTGTCATTATAGGCCATTACAACTTGAAAAATTAATTATTAGTCCAAATTATTAATTATTTTAAATACTTATCATATTACATTAAATTTTAAAATGACATTATTAAGTATTATGTTTACAGATATAATTCTAATATTTTATATGTGGTTTACAATAAAAATTTTAAAAGACAAAACACTGTTCTGGAAAAAAAAAAGAAAATTAAAGCATACAAGCAGCCATCAAAATTTAACTCTATTCATTTTAAAATCAAAGATATGTACCCAAAGCCTAGTAATTAATTTGTTTTATTTTTCTAATGACCTGAAGGAACAAGTCAGAGAAAAAAGTATTTTTTGCATATTGAATGAAGAAGGGTATATGCATGGCAGATCAAAGGTCCGTGTGTACCTACTAAAATCCTCACTGCAAAAATCAAAATCAATCCGACAGTAAAAAGATACCACATACATAGAGGTTAGTCTTCTGAGCATTCTTTGTTTGTTGTGTATTGATTTTATCAAACAAGTTGAGGTCGATTTCCCTGCTTCCAATGGCCTGTTGGGAATCCATTGCCGAACAGGTCAGACAGTTTAGATGTTTCATGTGTTGTAGCTAGTGGAAATGTATACTCAAGTGAAGAATAAAAGATTTAGCTCTGACATGAGATCTGTTTATATAAATGGAGATAGCAAGTGACAGAATTTTGGCTTATTCACTTTCATAGCTTCACTGTCTTGGATTTCGCATCAACATGGCAACTCAGGGAATAAAGCTAATTACCTGGCTGAATTATAAAATAGCTTTTAGAGGTGTATTGTGACTGAATTATAAATATTAATTTAAAAGATTTTGTATTAAGCTCTTATAAAAAACTAAAGAGCAAGTACATGGAACATATAACACCGTAAGCTGGTATGTGTACAAATAAAAATATTCTTGAGTAAAGGAAATTTTCTATTAAAATTTCAATTATTTTTCTATAAAAAGAATATTTAAAACCAGACAATATTAATTTCTACTCTTTAGGGAAGAGCTTCAGAGAAAACTGGCAACTGTATATTTATGCGGATTAGTGTTTCACCCAAACACAACAAAAAACTGTTTTTTTTAAATAGCACTTCTTAGGGTTTATTTTCTTATATGTGTGTGAAAGTGTTTTTAATGCTGTGATTAATTCATTCAGAAATGTCCTAGCTAAGAAATACTTTCATATGTGTTCAGGATAGCTATATATATTCTTAGGAACTGAAGAGAAAATTCACATTGTAACTGCTCAGCAGCAGTAATTTGTGACCAAGGAGTGGTCTGGCATGAAGGGCAAGAAGGCCCAACTACAGAAGGAGAGAGAGAATGACTCCGTATGAGAGAGTGAAGTTTGCTCATGAGATAAGAAATACTGCAGTGTTTTCTTGTAACAATCATGAAATATGGGTGGTCAGGGACCCTTTCTGGTAAACAGAACTGTCACTAAGGGATGGATTCAACACCAATTAAGGTGCCTGATGCTGATGCTCACAGGATCAGTGTTGGTGCAGATGTATATAAGGAACTGGCTCATAACATGTCTTTGCAGACTCCTTGAAGAACCACTTATGGAGACAGGACTGCCCAATGCCCATGTACAGTTCAATAAAGGCAAGTGCCAGGTCCTGCACCTCATCTGGGGCAACCCGCAGTATCAATAGAAACTGGGGGATGAATGGATTGAGAGCAGCCCTGCAGAGAAAGACTTGAGGGTATTGGTGCATGAAAAATTGGACATGAGCCGGCGATGTGCACTCAGCCCAAAAAGCCAATCATATCCTGGGCTGCATAAAAAGAAGTGTGGCCAGTAGGTCAAGGGGAGTGATCCTCTCCATCTATTCTGCTCTCATGAGACCCCACGTGGAGTATTGTATCCAGGTCTTGAGTCCTCAGTACAGGAAAGATATGAAATTGTTGGAGCGGGCCAGAGGACGTCCACAAAAATGATCAGAGGGATAGGACACCTCTCCTATGAAGAAAGGCTGAGATAGTTGGGGTTGTTTAGCCTGGAGAAGAGAAGGCTCTGGGGAGACCTGATTATGCTCTTTCAATACTTAAAGGGGGTTATAAGAAAGATGGGGACAGACTTTTTAATGAGGCCTGTGGTGTCAGGACAAGGGGTAATTTTTTTAAACTGAAAGAGGGCAGATTTAGATTGGATATGAGGAAGACATTTTTTACAATGAGGGTGGTGAGACATGTTGCCCAAAGAAGTTGTGGATGCCCCACCATTGGAAGTGTTCAAGGGCAGGCTGGACAAGGCTTTGACCAACCTGATCTAGAGAAAGATGTCCCCTCCTATGGCAGGGGGTTTGGACACGATGGTCTTCAAAGGTCCCTTCCAACCCAACCCATTCTTTGATTCTGCGACTGCTGATTAAATCTCTTTATATTTAATTACAAATGTGTGTTTAATCTACTTCAAGGGGTGCAACAAAAATTTCCCAACAGAATCCAATTTAGCCACTGATATATTTCAAAATAAGATGTCATCAAAGTATTGCCACATTCCTTACTTGGCTAAGAGCTTCTCATATTAGAATTTTATATTCCATTTTTCATATTGCTATTTCTATATTCCCTAATTCTTAATATATATAGTAGTAAAGCATTCATGTTCAAATAGTGTAAAAATATTTCAAGTATTTAATTTAACATTTTTCTTCTTCTAATTAGATCAAAATACAGACAGAAATAAGATAGTAACATTTCTCTGAAGTAACTTTATGATGAGATGCGGAAGGAGAACTTTTCTCAGAAGTGTTGTGCATTTGCAGGGCAGAACAAGTAGCTGATCAGTTTTTGGAATCCCTGATATCTCCAGAAATTAGAGAAAGCCCAGTGCAGGTCATCTGATAATCCTTTAAAAGAGCTCAATTCCTCAGTCTTTCATTATGGGAATTTTTTAATGCTTCTGTGCCATTAGTACAAAGGATAACACAAGCCAGCATAAACTGTTGCTTCCTACACAGACTGTAAGTTATGGATGATGATTTTTTTTTTTTTTTTATTTAAGTGTACTTGTTTTGAAACAGTCAAAATTTGGCCAGTGTGTGATCTCTTGCAAGACTAACAAACACACAATATATTTCAATTCTTAAAAAAATAATCTTCCTCAAAAGAAAATACCCTTTATAATGTACTGCTTTCAAAGACATTATATTTCAAAATTAATCAAGGTTACTAGGAGATTAGTACATGCTGGCATATTATATTAATATGTGAGAAAACCTTTAAAAGGTCACCTGTAATTATTTCATTTTCCTTGACTATTTAAAATTAATATTTCTGAACTTAATTTTCAAAGATGCACTCTTTGTTGTTTCATCAGCATGTACAACTTTAAGGTCAAAGCAGATGGAATTCAGTCTAGGTTTGAACGAGCTTTGAATTTAGTCTGTTATCAATAAGTAGGTTCGTTGCCCAGCAAATTTAGACACAAAATTGTTTAAACTGAGACTTTCTTATTAAAGTATGAGTTATTATAGTGCACCCTCATAGAATGTGTTTGATTCAAAATTAATGAAAAAGCCCATAGAGGACAAAAATAAAAGACTGCCTCTTGGGTTTGAAATTAATTTAATGTTTGTTTAATGAAATTAGAATTTTACCTTTCTAATAATCTCTCTCCTTTTTAAAAATTGACTTAATGATTGGAATGAATATGATATTGGATTAAAGAAATGAATTTCAAGTAATGAATTCAGTCTTTTCAGTTTAACCATTTTTTTTAATATACAACAGCTTTTAAGACATTTCCCCATGTATTTTCAGGAGCTGATCTTTTCAAATATTGGGCGATTCTACAGGTTAGTAGTTTTTTTCTGAGGATCTGTGATCTCTTCTGACTTCTGTATAATGAAAGTAAATAAAAAAGAAGAGTTATTCTATTCAAAGAAAAATTGTTTAAATCTCAGATCAGGTCTACTTGATGAATTCCTAGTATAAAAGACATATTTACTTGATTACAAACAGCTGAAATGGCCATATGGTTGAACATCAGCCAGGGAACAAAGTAATTGTCCCATAGATAACAATAAGGTGAACACTCTCTTGAAATATCCAGCAGCATTTCCAAGTCTGAGGTATTTTGTCATGTTGTAATTTCTCAGTGGATTTTCCCTAGCTTCTAACTTATTAGTGAACATCACTGTGTTTTTGTTTTCTGTAAAGTTTCTTCCATCACACACATTCAAATTAAAAGTCAAGATTAGCACAAGAAAACATTTTTTTACAATTCCATACAGGTTGTTACTCAGTCTTACTGTTAGTATATGTAGGTTTATTATTATGTGTCTATGCTTTTAATTACACTTTTAATAGTATCTATAATATTGGATTATAAAAAAGAATTTTCACATTCAGTAGCGATAAATAATCACCTCTACTTAGTTTTTTTTTTTTTTAGTAGTTGTTATGGGTTTGTGTGGCGCGGTTTTCCCTTGGTGGCAGGGGAGGGGGGCTGCAGAGGCGGCCCCTTTAAGAAGTTGCTGGAAGACTTCGCTGCCCCAAAATGTCGGACCCGCGCGCCAAAATGTCGGACCCGCCTCTAGGCGGGGAGTGACGGTGGTAGCGCCTCTGGGAAACATATTTAAGAAGGGGAACCGGTAGTGGGGGGGGGAAACCTGAGAGGAACATCGCTGCCGACACTGGAATCATGGAAGTGGAGGGGGAGGAGGAGGAGCCTGAGGAGGCTGATGGCCCTGCAGCCCAGGGGGGTGAACGGTGGAGCGGAAGCTCCCGAAGGTGGCCGTAACCCCATGGTAAAAACCGCGCTGAAGCAGTGTGAGACGGGAGAGCAGCCCGCGGAAAAGACCCGCGCCAGGGAAGTTTGTGAGGAACTGAAGCCTGCGGAAAGGACCCGCGCCAGGGAAGTTCGGGAAGAACTGAAGCCCGCGGAAAGGACCCGCGCCAGGGAAGTTTGTGAGGAACTGCAGCCCGCGGAAAGGAACCACGTTGGAGCGGGGAACGAGAGAGGAATCTTCCCCCTGAGGAAAGAAGCAGCAACGACGATGTGTGGCGAGCTGACTCAACCCCCATCCCCGATTCCCCTGCGCCGCCGGGGGGAGGAGGTAGAAAGCATCGGTAGTGAACTGAGCCGGGAAGGCGGGAGGGGTGGGGGGAGGTTGTTCTGATGTTTGGTTTCCCTTCCTAATACCCTTGTGTTTTGTTTTCTGTTTTGATTTGTAGTAAATTAAATTGATTTTGTTTCTTCCCCAAGTTGAGCCTGTCTTTTGCCTGTGACCATAAGTGGGGAGTGATCCCTCCCAGTCCTTGTCTTGACCCACAAGCCTGCCTTTGTTTTTTCCTCCTCATCCCAACGTAGCCAGGCGAGGGGGTGGGGGGTGAGTGAGCGGCTTCGTGGTGCTTTGTTACCGACTGAGCTGACCTGAAACCATGACAGTAGTTCAAAGATTCCTGATATTCTTTGGTTAAATAGGAAAGAATAGTGAATTTTGAACAGTCCTGTCAATTTATGCAGCTAGTATATTTAATGCAGTCTTTTATAACTTTTCCTTTTCATTGCAGTTAAAAAAGCAGTGCTTGTAAAAAAGAATAAAGAACTTTATAATTTGATTGCTTGTCTATTGCCATGTAGCTGTTTATTGCTTACAGAGAAAAGGCTTTTGGTTGTTAGAAAACATATAAAACATTTACTTTATTATGTTTTTTCCTCTATCCTCAGGATAAAATATGGTCTCTGTAATTAAAGCTTATTTGTATTTAAAGAGCTTGACATACTTCATATCTAGCCCTCAATTTTAATTAAAGTAATCTCTGATGTTAAAAAGAGTGTGAACTAAAAAAACTTTGAGAAAGAATAAGAAAACATATTGCTAAATGTCAAAGTGTCAAGTAGACTGGAAGTTGCAAGGTCTTCTGAAGGTAAGGTAAATCATGAAAACTTAATCTGAAGAGATTAAAACACAATGACAATTAAAGAAATATATAAATATGAAAGTGGTTTTCCATTTGAAAAAACAATACAAACCTTAGATACTAATTTGGAAGAGTAAAAAACTTGCAAAAAGCCACAATTCTGGAAGATGTAGAGGTAACAGTAGGTAGCAAATTAAACATGAATTTATTATGCTTTTGTAGCAGAAAAGAGGTCTATAGGTTTTAAAATATATACGCAATTGTATCAAGAAATGTCTAAAAAATTTACATGGGAGTTGCTTATCAACCATTACAAATGTTATTATATCTATTAAAAGAATAGAAACATTACGAATAATTTGGAGAAAAACAACAAAGGTAGAAGATTAAATAGTCATTAACATGATACTCTTAAGGGCAATAAAAGAAATCTTACAAACATTTGCAGTTAGCCTAAAGCCAATACTTGCTTGACATTGGGGGAGAAAAAAAAATCAAGGTCACTGAGTGGAGAGGGGTTTTTTTATCAGCTTGGCTTTTCATAGCAGAAGAAAAAGTATTTATAAATATAGTAGATTTCTATCCAGTTATTTGATTAAAAAAGAAGACAAAGTAACAAAACCATTTGTCTCCATCCTTATTTCCTATTAATGTAGATATCAGAGCAAGGAGCCACTCCAAATCCCAATACTAACACTATGTTTAAAGAATGCTATCTACCAAAGCAGATACTATATATTTAACATATGACCTTTACCTTCTTTTTTAAGACTGCGGTGGTTTTAGACTTCGCAGGATATTCTGAATAAAGGTTACAACAGAACATGTGAAGTTTGAAGACCATGTAAAACTAGAGATGCAAGGAGGCCCAAACAGCAATGTATTCATTCTCCACAGTCTTTACTTTCAGGGTCTTCCTAGGTGCTTTCTGTTCTGACTTTGTATGAAAGCTTATTTGCTGCCATTTTACTCAGCCGGTGTGCGGTTATTAAAAGTTACTGTAAGTTTGCAAGACAGAGCACTCTGACCATAACCTTTCCTTTCAAGGAAGCCTTTTAATTCTCATTCAGTTCTCTTCTTTTAACTGAGGTTGGACCTACATCAAGAAAGAATAATATCTTCATGCCCTCAAACATAACCTCTTCATTTTTCCTTACCACCTGTAGCATTCTATCCTTGTCCCAGGTGTACAACAAAGACAAAATCATGATCCCTCCTACACTATTACTCACAGATGGCCTCGATGCGGGAATCCTATGGCATTTTTGATCCAGATTAGATAGTGTTTCAAGTTGTGTGACTAAACTACAGATGAAATTTTCCCTGAAAAGATGGTGTCAGGACTTCATGTTCCCTTTGGAAATCTCAGAGCTTAATGTCTCTCCTTTGCTGTGGGTTGTCTGAAATTTCAAGTAATCTTATCTGTGCCAATAAGATTTTGTGTAAGAATTTAGTCTGCCTTGGGGTTTATTGTTTGTTTCCCATTCTCTGGAAAGGTTTGAATTTGAATTTAATAATAATAATTTAAATGAGAAATGTAAAATCTAGACTTTTGTCTGCACTCTTTATTTCTAAATCTAAGTAAGCATGTCATTCTAGTTATATTTTTATATTTTTTTCATTCCCTGCATATTTATTAGCTATGGTGCAGATGACTAAAATTTAAGTTTCTTCTGTTTTGAAGTACAGTTCATAAATATCAAGCAAGCAGACTTCGTTTGTAGTTTGATTTGGTATATTGAGAATTCAGACAGGGTAGCTGACTAAATTGATTTTTTTATTGAAGATAAGAAAACCAGATGGTTCATCACAGATGAATTCGTATTTGAAGGGACTGTATGATCTTCAGCTATGCATCCAAGGTTGTGCATTTTCCATGCCTTCATTCAGCTTTTTTCATGTTTTTTATAAAGTAATTTCATGTTGAAATAAAAACTTTAAAAATAAAATAAAAATCGTTCTGAATTACCTGAACATGATAACATTTAACATTTTAGAGTAAAGTCACACTAAGAAGAGGACACACACCCCCAAATGAAATAAAACAGATCTCACAACTTCTTTTCCACTGCGCTTCTTGACTCCAACAGAGAGCATGAGTCAATAGATGTAATAGAGAGCCATTAGATAGAGGCTATTTCAGATAAATATGTGGAAACACGATCAAAAGATGAAGTGCTTCCAAAGGAGATGTTGCTGTGATTCCTTTCTTCCTAACCTTGAGAATTACACACATACACATATATAGATATTGTGTTTCTGAATTTAGGTTAAAAAGTAGTGGTCCAGAAGAGGACATCATTCCTACATAAAAAATTGTGAACAAAGAAGTCTTCTATATGTGGTAACTCTGGAATAAAGTTTAGGGTTAAAAGGGATGATCAGACTTCTACTCATAAACACTTTATTTCAATTTTGTGTCCATTCATTCTGGTTTTGATGAATTATGTAATTTTAAGATTGAGCTTGAAAATACCTGTTGGGGTTAGAATGGACTGAAAAAAACCCCTCCCAAATCTTTCACCTCAGTCTGACCTATTGCTAGGTAGAAAAGAGAATAATCTTATTTGTAACTGAAAAATAAGAACAACAAAAAAAGTTCCTTAATTTTTTCCCTATTATGAGATAATAATTTTAAAATAGCAAAATAAGAAAATAAACTTTAAAATCTAATTGCTTCAAATAAAAGAGCTATTCTGTGCTCAGAGTTTATCATCTATGCAAATCAGAATCTCAGAAGCATTTACTTGAAAAGGATTCTACAGATGCCTTGTACAGCATCCTTCTCAAAACAGGATTATCATCAAGACTAAATCAGATCAGCCTTTGTCTAGCTGAAGCATGGAAAACTCCATAGACATGTTTTTTTCTGCAGTCCCTGTGGACAACCTTTTACAATGATGAACTTTCTGCCACATGAGAAGTTTTTTCCTAATGTTTAATCTCAGCCTCCAAAACAGCAACTTCTGGCTCTTGGCCACTGCTACCTCATCTGCCACTACTGAGAAGAAT
This sequence comes from Pandion haliaetus, assembly GCA_013401275.1. NCBI lineage: Eukaryota > Metazoa > Chordata > Aves > Accipitriformes > Pandionidae > Pandion > Pandion haliaetus. Next base: position 18,127 of record VYZV01038469.1, on the reverse strand, counting down.
TCGTTATCTTTGTAACTTTCCTTTAAATAATTGTAATGACAGATCATCAATCTTCTCTTTACCAGACTAAACAAGCCCAGTTCCCTCAGCTTGACCGCCTTCATAGGTCATGCTCTAGGTCTCTGACCATCTTGATAGCTGTCCACTGGACCCTGTCCAACTTCTCAGCATTAAAATTTTCTCAGGTAAAATAAAACTGAACACAGTATTTCAAATGTAACCTCCAAAGTGCCAGATGGAGGGTTAATTTCCCTCAACATGTTGGTCCTCCTCCTAAGGTAGCCCACTATGTACTTTGCTATATCTGCAATGAAAGTACACTTTGGGCTTACATTTAGCTTGGTGTCTGCAGTAGCACTGAGGTCCTTTTCAGCAAAACTATTATTCAGCCATTTTTCTTACCAGCCTGTACTCACACAGATGGTTGCTCTAACCAAGGTGCAGAACTTTGCGGTTCTCTACACAGAACATGAACATGCTTCTGTTGGCCCAGACCTCAAGTTTGTCAACATCCCTTCAGATTGAATCTCTACTATTCAGCATGTCAGTAACTCCCCTTACTTTTAGTATCATTCAAAAATTGTGAATGATGCATTCATTCTCATTAAACAATATGGGACATAGTGTCGACTACTGGGATACTCCAGGAGTTATTTGGTGTCAAGTGATTTACTACTATTGTATGAGCCAACAGATCATGAACGTGTTTGTTGCTTGGAATGTCTTTTATTTTCTAGCCAGGACATTAGTTTGTATCAAGAATACCTATTTTATGTTCATTCATTATTAGAAAGTAGCAAGACAGCAAGATGCATAGCTTTTGGTTGGTCTCTTAAGAAATATCAGGTTCCTATTATCTGCTTATTAAGTTCTTATGATATTGTCAGGGCAGAATGCTGGTGTACAAGAAGCCACAGGGCTACCCACTACAGCCAGAACAGCCAGGGCCTGTCCCACCCCTCCAGCAAGGTGCAGGGGAAGCTGAAAAGGCAGCTGAGGGCAGCATCCACCCCAGGACATCAGGCATCTTCCTGGGGATGGGCCAAGCTGTCAGCTGTCAGTCTGTGAGTGGGGGTGAGGATCAGGCCTAGTGAGGGGAAGCAGGGTCAGAGAGAGCTTTGGTATGGCCTGTGCACTGAATGTCATTGTGAGTGGCATTAAAATCTGAATGTACCTTCCATGGATTGTAGGTACAGGTACAGCATTCCCTTGAAAAAATGTTAGGTAGTATGCTTGTGGTGGTAAATAACTGAAGGCAATGGAGTGAGCTCCAACATTAGACTGCTCAGCAGCTGCGATGTTTATTTGCTAGTTCGTTCCTTTGTACCACTTTGAAAAACAGCTTTTTTGTTGTGTTGTTTGTTTGCCCCCNTACAGAGGGTTATCGCTAAGCAGCATGGACATGGACTGTCCATCTTAAAGCCAGGAGTCAGTCCTTGGCCCTCCTTTGTTTTGTAGTGTAGACATAATTATATAGACATCCTTCTACCATCTTGGATGTCCAGTCTAATTTGTAGACAGATAACAAGGACAGCCTCTCTGGTCTGTCCAGATCACTTACAAAGACTGAAAATCTAGTTCCAGAGAAAGACAGATAGAGACAACCCCCCTTAAATCCTCACTTGTAGATAATTTCAGCATTTTTCATTTGTCATGTGGGGTTAACCGTTTTATTGCTCAGTTGTCTTAAAGACCTGTGCAGATAATGAATTTATAGTTACAGGCACAGGCACAGGTGGAAGGTGTCTTGGAGACCTAAACATACCACACAGTTTTCCGAACTAGTAGGCACATCCAAATAGTCTATCCACTGTCTCGTGTCAGTAGGAGCCAAGTGACACATGGCTCTTCTCTTAAGCAGTCTGATGTTCTAACTGAGACCATGAATACTTCAGAATGTGTTTCAAACTTATTTTGTACAGTGGTCTGGTTCTGGTAACCCTAACAGGACACATTCAGCAAAGCTAATTCAAATAAAAAAAATAGTGTAAATGTTAGTGTGAACCATACTGAGCTATTTTTCTTATACAACAAAAGTGGGAAGCAAACATGAAACTAAATTGCTTTAAAAAAAAAGTCAATCATACAAGTTTCATAATTAATAGTATTGAAAATATCACCTGTGCATCCTTATTTTGATTCAGCACTATGAAAATATTTCATCATACTGAACCTTTACCTATTATATGAATAAAGTATTTGTACATAGTATATATTTTCCTACATATATGTGCGTAAGCCTAGAACCTGCAATGCTGATGGACTTTTAGGTGAACACTGAGGTTCACACCAAGGACTGTCCAGAAACAGCATTTACATGAGCAAAATGTTGTATGAACACAAGTGTACTACTTCTATGCCCAAAATTTTACAATCCCATGTTGCTGTGGACAGGAGTCAGCTGTCAATTTTACTGATTCTTCATCATAAATGAAAAAGAACATGTTCTATGTCCCATTGTACAGAACAGATACACCCAATGATTCATGGAAATAGGGCTACACTGGTCATGTTTGATCCCAATTTGGTGGAATCATTTCATAATTACTCCAGTGCAAGTTTCATTCTCTGCCTTAATTATCTTTTCCATGTTGCTTGTGTTGGTCTTACGAAGTAGCACTTTCATCATCTCCTTTACTAATGAGTCTTAGAATGTCCTGCCCATTCCTTGCCTACATTCTACCCTCCACCACACCTCTTTTCTCCTTAGTTCTCCACCTCCAGTCAGTAGTGATGTGGTAGTAATATCTTCAGGTACGATATCTCTCTTCTCCAGATCAGATTTAACACTAAGGCCTTACAGGTAAGAGGACAGTAATAGACTATTAAAAACTTTTAACAGTAAAGCAAGTTCTTCATAATGAATAAATCAAATTGAAATTCATTTTATTTCCTTTTTTTTCCCATGTGTAGATAAGGAGACTAATAAAATATGTCACAGCAATAAGCAGATTCAAACTGCCAACATTAAGATGTAGCATTTATGATAGATATGGAGAAATCCACTAACGCTATGAAGGTAAAATATAGAATATGCAAATTGACAATCAAATGCATAGTTCTGGTGCAAGTTTGAACAGCCTGAAGAAAATCTGTTCACTTGCAGATTAATTAGTTGTTGCTGTTTGCTGTGGTTCACTGAACAGGTATACACTATAAAATTTGGATTCAGAATTCCAGAATATTCTTTGGTTGTTTGTCAGATGAACTGTGTTTATTTACTGTTTCCATCTAGCAATGTAAAATTGTTTTCTATGGTATTGACCTTTAAGACAATTAAGTCTTTCTGAAGTACTAGAAAGAAAACTGAGCTCACATAAGTGATATGAACTTTAAAGGAACTAATAGGAAAAGATCCTATTGCAGATGTGAAGACACATAGACTCTTCTTTCATCATTGCATTTTTATGATTATTATGTGAGGGTAGACTACTGTAGTCCTCCTCAGTGTTGCGAGGCTTAAAGGATCTACCTTCAGAATTAATGTAGACTTTTGGGGCAGGCAGGATTCCTCTTCCTTGACTCTAGACATTCAAATATTCAGCGTTAGGCTCATTTTTGGCCACAATTGACCTAGACTCACTTTATGGGCAAGAGATAGCTTGGTAATCTCCTGGAAATTAATCTGGTTTTAGACCAGAGGTTAAAATGATATCAATTGCCATATGGAGTCTTGATTTCTCCTGCTGACTCTAAGAGGAGCCTAGGACGATTAGTACAAATGTAGACCTCAGAACCCATTTCTGCTATCCACACATAAGATCTAATTCCAGTTGAGATGCTGTAGGGTGTCTGATATGTTCTTGGGGGCACATGAAAAAGAATATAAGGACAACTTACGTTGTTCTGAAAAAAACAGCTGGATGTGAGGTAGGATATCTAGCCATCTCAAACGTTTCTAGGTGCCTATGTTTAGGCAATTGAATTAAAAGCCCCAGATTTTCAGATATCTGAAGTCAGGGAAGACATGCGTTATCCAAAGTTTAAGGACAATCAGCCTTAGGTTCTTAAAGCAATTCTTAATAAACATACTTTTGCCTTTCATCACAAGCTGTTAATTGAACACATTTCTCTGAGACTCATAGGGAGTGCTGGAAGTGTGCTACATCTGAAGGTGATTTGCAAAGATATTTTGTTATTTTTATAACATCGCTCAATTTAAATTAATATAATCAAAGCCTATAGTGGGATAGCTGGGGCTATCAAAGTCAAGCATCAGATGCATCCGTGCTGTATCATGTAGAGACACTACAGTATATTTGTTATATGACTGGTGTTTCAGTGGTATTTAGTAAATTGGAAAAGGGATTAGATTAAATTCAAAACTAGTAGGAAAACACAGATACTTTATTGCATTCAAGGCTATATACCTTTACACCACATTTATACATGGCTCAAATAATTTTATTCTGGTTTTATGGCAATTATTCACTGTTAGAAATGTTCAAAATACTTCACTTGATTGCTTTTTTATTTCATTTGTCAAGGCTGTTATCCCTTCATAGACTATAAAAAGTATTTCATCAAATCCTTTGTTACAGTTTCTCTTCTTAATGAGCTGTCAGGATACACAGCTTAGCAAAGGGCATCATTGTGTGTCTGTATTTGATAAATAAAAATATGCTCTGTATCAGCCACACAGTACAGTTGTGGTCATGAGCCTGTATAACTTCTTGTTTTATCATTAAAATCCTTTACTTCAGTCCTCATGGTTTCTCAGTACCCTGAGACATTTTCCAGCAGAATACATTAATGCATTATGTTACTCACAGGACAATGGACTGCTTCTGATTTGTTTTTAATGTGTTAAGTATTTTCTTGGCTGGGAGAAAGATTGCTCATCACAGAGTTTAATTAATTTAGCAAAATTAAAGTCTCATCCTCAGAGTCTCCAACTTCTTATACTTTGCTTTACTGATGCTTAGTTTTACATGTTACTGCTTCTATTCATTTACTATGAATTGTGCGAGAGTGCTATATGAAATAATGTTCATAATTAAGTTATTTTCCTATTCTCTTTGTTTTAGCCAAAAAGTTATCTACTACTATAATTAAAATAGACATGTTAGATTGTGTTCCTTTTTTGATTAGTGATTGTCTTAGTATATGCTAGTTCAATTAATTAAATTACTTCCCTAATTGATTGGTGCCTTATCCTAAAATCAGACTCATTTTCTTCCACTCCACACTTCAACACCCCATTCTTCAACTCAAGATCGCTATGTATGGCCAGGTCTTCCATAATGTCTACACTACAAAGGGAAAACATAAGAATGCATTTGGATTTATTGCAAGTACATAGTGATAAGCTTGATGGTTTTCTTAAAAAGAAATTTTATGGAAAATGGGAACACAGAAAAGCTTCTGCTCTGGCTTTATGAAGACATTTTGTGTAGTAAAACATGGGATATCACACCAGATATTTTAGAGAAGGGGAGAACTAGTAAAAAAATTATGTGATGCAAGTGGTTTATGAGATGGAGGGTGTGAGAGACTGAAAGAGTTAATGTTTCAAACATTGTGGTGGGGCAAGCCCTGCATAACAACGGACCACACTTGAGAAGCTGGTCAGCAACAAGACGCTGGGGGCATGCCCTGCCAAACGATGTGCAACTCATTCTGACGTGCTGACCAGGGCAGTTTACCACATATGGCCAAAGATCAAACAACAGTCAGGCCTGTAGGGATGGAGAAGTTACTCCTCAAATGACCCCCAAGCCCACCAACCCATTTCCCGAAGGTTCTGAAAGCACAAAACACCTGTGACACCTAATTAGCCTAATGAGTTTAAGTGCCTGCCCAAAGGAGGGGCCAGGAGATGATAAAAGGGGACGAACTGAAGCCCCACCTGTGTGTGCCCACTGGAATGGGACCCCTTGGCTGGGGGGAGCAACGCTGGAGACAGGGCTGGTGAGATTTTTCTCTTTTCTCTTTCTTTTTTTTTCCTCCATAATCCCCACACCTCATCCCTTTAGATGCAAACCACTGACCAAGTCTGGGACTAGGAGCGGATCCAGCTGCCCCCGGGCTCCTCTCTGAGAAGGAGTCTAGAAGGCAAGGGGGTCCGCTCTGAACCTCCTGACCTAACAGGAGAGCTCGCCCGATTCTCTTCCCTGAACTGATTCCTATATAAGCAAGGCCGGTAATATATGCCTGTGGACGTATGGTTAGCACGTTACACAGTTTACTGACATAATTTCATGCCAATTCTTGTTGTGAGTGAATAAAAGTTGAATTTTGTGAGTTAAAGGATCCCTGGTGTCATTTCACCTTAATCCTGACCTGGGAATTATCAAACCTGAGCTGTCGTCCTGAGAAATTAGGAGGTGGCAGAGGGTATGCTGCAGACAGAGGTTACTAGAGGGATTCAAGCACGATCAGCCCCAAGATGGATTCTGTTTAATAGTTTCATAAATTAATTTTTTTGGGGAAAAAGGCTATACAAAGGAAATTATTTGTGACACAAAGCTGAAAAAAATCAACTGTATCAAAGAGAATCAGAAGACTGGCTAGAAAGTGTGAATTTACCTTGAGGTACACACCAAGAAACATGAAATAAAATTCAATACTACAAAATATGAGGACTAGTAATTGGAGTTTAATATAAAAAAAATTGCTATAAAATAAGGTCTCAGGGTGGGAAGTGGCTGGCTGCACAAGAAGCAGTTTGATTTCAGAAGTACCATAGGCACAGTTACGTATTCCCAATTCAAGTCTGACAACAAACTTTCTTAGCAATCATGCATTTTCAGTTTATCCTGGATGTAACTCAGGCTAGTATTTAGTGTTCCTAATCTGTTTTGAAAGAATCAAACTTGGAAGCAGGTGAGGTGTACTGTGACAAGCCTACTGATGCCCAGTCCTTCAGGACTGCATCAAAGTGCTCATGGTAGAATACCATACTATGGTGAGAGTGCTCATCCTAGGTCATACTCCCCTCCTTATTTATGAACAATGTGGAAGTTAGGCAAAACTGGAACTGAATAGAAGTTATCTGCTTGATTGAAATATAACTGTTTGCACTGCATCTGAATTATGAGATAGGAGTTTAGATATGTCTTCTCCAATAGTTGTGATGTTTCCCAGGTCTACACCCTGCCCTGCTCTGCAATTTCTAGTTCTGAGTTGACACCCCAAAAGAACTTTTTTTTCCTTTCATTTTAGGAAAACAAAGATAAGAGGAATTATGACAAAATAGAATGTAAATGTGCGTCAGGATTGCTAGGCATTGATGAATCCAGTAGCCCAATGGAGGCGAGGCTGGTGCAGTCCCATGTCGCCAGATCCAACCCATAGCGAGGCTGAGCATGTACTCCCAAAAGGCACACACATGCAAACACACACACACATATATATAGAATCATAGAATCATTTAGGTTGGAAAAGATGCCTAAAATCATTGAGTCAAACCATAAACATAACAATACAAAGTCCACCACTAAACCATGTCCCTAAGTGCCACATCTACGTATTTTTTTAAATACCTCCAGGGATAGCAGCTCAAACCACATCCCTGAGCAGCCTGTACCAATGCCTGACAACCCTTTCAGTGAAGAAGTTTTTCCTAATATCCAATCTAAACCTCCCCTGGTGCAACTTGAGGCCATTTCTTCTCATCCCGTTACTTGTTATTTGGGAAAAGATATGGACACTCACCTTGCTACAACCTCCTTTCAGGCAGTTGTAGAGAATGATAAAGTCTCCTGAACCCCCTATTCCCTACACTAAATGACCCCAGTTCCATCAGCTGCACCTCATAAGACTTTTTCTCTAGACCTTGCACCAGCTTCATTGCTTTTTGAATGCATGTAAATGTATATGTATGTGTGTATGTGTATATGTAGACACACAGCTCAACACAGACAGACAGAGCAGTCACACAAACATCACCAACAGCCCCATCTTCTTCCCCTCTCTGGTTGATGAAAATGAAGGTGCCTTACTGGGAATACATATACATATGTGCAAAATGGATCCCTCCAGTAGCTGAGCTCAGAGACTCAGTCCACCCAGTAGCTGCCCCTGGATCCCAGTCTCCCCAGGTGCTGCTATGTGGACATACAAGCCCCCAAGGGCACAGCTCTACTTCAGTTGCTGGTACAGCCCCTGTTGCACACAAATAGCCCTCCTTTCCCAGCCCCAAAGACATGCTGTTGATCCCTGCAGTAACTGGATTTAGATACACTGCGTTTAGCCTGTCCAATAGTAGCAGGGCCTGCATCCTCACTCTTCCCAATTGTGTCTTAGACAGAGGCTTGGGTAGCCTCTTCTTCCTGTGGTCTCCCCTTAGAGACACATGCATACTCCTCGCTACTCCAGGTAGGACTTAAGTCCACTCAGTCCAGTCTCTCTGTTTTTTTGGGACCATGGGCACAGGAGCCCTCCAACCTGTGGTCTGAGTCCAATTGTCCACCCAGATCCACACATATACCCATGCACACACCAAACAGTTAGAATCAGAATTTAATCAGACAGGACAGACTGGAACAATCAGGCACAGGAAATGGCCAGACAAACCAGTATGTTCTCAAGTACTGGCCAGCAAACTGCTTATACACAGCTGACCTCTTTTACTCATTATCTATTTTCTCACATTGGTTCTTTACCCAAACCACTTTGATCTCTCCCTTTTCCAGCTTTTGTTCCTCATCTAAACATCCCATCCTAAGTCTTGTGTAATTCCAAAGTGCTCTTCCCCTGCACCCCAACCAATGGGGGGCTGAGGTCAGTCCATATCGGCTCCTCTCTGCCACTCCTTCCTCTTCACACTTTTCCCCTGTTCTAGCATAGGGTCCTTCCATAGGATACAGTCTTTCAGGGAATATCCAACTGCTCTGGTGTGGTCTTCTCCATGGGCTGCAGGGAAATCTCTGCTCTGGCACCTGGAGCACCCCCTCCTTCTCCTTCTCTCACCTTGGTGTCTGCAAGGCTGCTTCTCACACTTTTCCCCTTCACTCCTCTCTCTGCTGTGTGGTGTTTTCTGCCCTTTCTGAGGCATATTTCCCTGAGGCTCCACCATCTTGGCTAAGGGGCTTAGCTGTGCCCTGCAGTGGGTCATTTGGAGGTGGCTGGAACCATCTGCTTGGGGCAGCCCCAGCCTCTCCTTACAGAGGCCACCTCTGCAGACCCCCCACTACCAAAACCTTTGCACCTGCACCCAATAAACCCCGCTTACCCTGTGCTTCTGTGCTCCTTCATGTTACCTAACCTAAAAGAAATAATTACCAGAGATGAAAAAGAACATATATTTAAGATCAAGGGCAATGGTGGCAGAAAAGCAAACAAATACTCACTGATTGAGAAGTTTGTATAAGACAACAGAAGGCAGTGTTAAAAGTCTTAAAGTATATGGATTCTGGAAGAACCTTCCCATGCAGTAGCAGAGGCAAAAAACCTAACTGAATTTTGTATGTATTAATGAAAGGGGATATTTAATAGGTTGCTGGCAATTGATGGAAACTCAGCTCAGTGACTCTGAAGGTCTTTTCCAGTTGTGCATAATACTGTAAAACTCGAGTCTCTTAGGAGAAACTTTGGATATCCTTTAGGATATCTTTGTACAAAGACCTTTAAAAGAGGTATGTGTTACCTTGGAAAATCTAGTATATCTTCACTTTTTTCTTTTTTTTTTTTTTTTATTTTCCTCCTACTACTTGGTTCAGACCAATTTTCTAGAGACTGTATCTTAGCCTTAACTGTACTACTGATCAATATCACATTTGCATTTGGGGAGTGGTGGTGGAGGGTAACATTACTCTTCTAGTATCTCAAACTATGAACTAATTTTAAATAATCACTTGGTTTTATAGGTTGTTCTGGTAATGAAAGTTTCTTCTCATTTTGTGTTGTGCTTTATATTTCATCATATTTCAAATCCCAGATGTTTTTATAAAATTCTAGGACTTTAAAAAGTCCACATTTCATTATATTTCATCTTAATGAGCATTAATTTACCCATCTTCATAAATAAAGTACTCTGCCTATAAAGCAGTATTTCCACATGAAAAATAGTTTTATTCATTGCACTGAATGTATCTTTCCCTGAAGAATAAAAAGGAAGAAGGGTTCCTATGGTTGTTTCTTCTCCCTTTTCACTCTTGCCTGTGTTTATTGTAATAATTTAGAAGCTAAGAAACCATTATCCTACTAAACTCAAGACTAATTCCCGTAGAAACTGAGATTAAATGATGGACAAGGCATGCAGGAAACTACTAAATAAATTGTATTCAAGTGAACAGACTAGAATGGTTGCCTGCAGATTGCTCCTTAATATAATTCCAGCATAATCAAAAAGCAAGGTCATATGTAAAGAATTACCATCAGCAGTGGTGGGACTGGATCTCAGCATGATGGCTTCAAATAAATGTTAAATTTTGCTGTACTTTATGAAACAATGTACCAAAAATATATCAAATGTTATTGGAGCTTTCCAAAATTGGTAACACAGCTTTCAACCCAAATCCAATCAAATATATATGTTCAGCTTAAGTATACACACATGAACAGAGAGGCACACACAGTTAAAAAAACTATTTAAATGAATAAACACTTATATGTACAGGACTTCCATTAAAAAGCAAAAAGAAAACCAAAACCAACTATTGAACAAGGAAGTAATGACAACACAAAAGACAGTGTACAAAATTATAGTGGGAGGGGGGAGGCCAGTTTCAATCTACATATACTGAAACAGGGTTTTTTGTTTTTTTTTTTTTTTAACAAAAACTAAGTTTGTCCTTTTTTTGGAAATGGAAATATTTTAAAAGCTAATGTTCTCTAAGGTAGAGAAGCAAAACAGTTTGTTCAGTTAGTGTGCTGCAGATTTTCACACAAAAATTAATGGGGCATATAAATCACACAAAAGAAGGGGAAAAAAAAAGTTAGTGGAGTTTTTTATTTGTATTTCTCTAATTTAAGAAGTTCCTTGTAGCTTTGTGCATGCGATATAAGTTTTGAGAATAATTAAGTTTAATGAATTGCTTTTCATAAAGGTGCTGAAAGACTCAGTTTCTAGTGTTCAGTTCAGCTAATGTGCCTCTGTTCTGGACAACTCACTTCGTTTTGAAAACAGAGATGATGGTATCCTTTATGACATAGCTTAATATTTCCTAAGAATAAGGCTCTACTCTGCCACTATTAGTATTGTTGCAATCAGACAACGAAAGGATAACATTTATAAAGACTATCTTGCATTAAGCTTTTAGTACAGAAGTTCACTTCTGTAGAGGCTTGGAAAGGGTAATTTATACCAACTCATTCAGGACAAGGAACTGCATCTTTACACATGAACGTAGCATTAAACATACAAAAATAAGTTGTCATGCATACAGTTGTAAAAAAGATATGAAATTCGATCCAGGGAGTTACCTTGGTTATAGAAAGAAGATGCTGGGACGGCAGGAATGCTAGTCAGAATATTCACAGCCTAATGTGTATTTTTATAATGGGGAAATAAAATAGAAAATTAAATTATGAAGTGCAGTTTGTCCAGAGAACGTTGCATTCATTTTACACAAATATCTTTATCATAATGACTAAACCATCCTTTCCAGGAAGAACATGAATACTGAAACATCTATTTATGACTACAATATGTCATAAAGGTGATTTACTCAACAGAGGGGAAAAAATCTTATTTCTGAGACAAAAAAAAAAAAAGGAAGAGGCAGTTTTCTGTTACAAGGAGACAGCAATTCTAAGTTTGGGTCTTTGCTGAATTTGATCCAAAGGATTAAAGCAGCTTCTGAATTCCTCTTGTTTGTTGGTTGGTTGATTTGTCAATTTGCTTTTACAATCCATAGGACTTATTTTAATTTTCTGTGTAAACCAATAGTGTTGTTTTTCATGATTACTAAAATTTTGACCAATGATTTAGTATTAATTATTGATGCTATATAATGATTTTTGGTTCTATAATGATGGTAAGGTTATGTAGAAAAATAATACAAATACATACATATACTTTAAAAGATAAGTTTTTAATGGAGATCAGCTACTATTTAATTTTAATTTCTGTAAAATTTTTATGTTAGTAGTAAGAGACTAATAATAAAGGTCTTCACTTTACTATTCAGGGGAAAAAAAAAAAAAGGAGCTGAACTTAACTACTCATAACTGCTGTCTTATTCACATTAACTTGTTTATCTTGAAGAAGGGAGCTGAAACCATGTTCGTATCTCAGTTTAACATCCTAAACTGATTTGAGGGTAGGGTGGAGAACAGCAGTGTAGCTGGTGGAAATGACTTTAATAAAACACTTTAATATGAACAAATGTCTTTACACATTGTGTTCACTCACTCTTTTCTGGTGGTTTAGAAGGGTTCAGCATGGATTTCAGTGTGACAGTTGCAAAGTAAAATAATTTTGTTTAGATCATGAATGTTGTGTTCACTCACTCTTTTCTGGTGGTTTAGAAGGGTTCAGCATGGATTTGAGCGTGACAGTCAGTTGCAAAGTAAAATAATTTTGGTTAGACCATGAATGTTTCTGCTGTACGATCATTTCCTTGACTTCTGCTGCTATTAAAGGTCTGCACCCTACAGACAGGGCCAGACACAGTCATTATAAGAAGGGAGAGGAAAAAGGGCACAAGGAATTGCCAAGGAAGATGCTTAGCTGTGACCAGTAACGTTCGTGGGAGTATGCCAACTACAGTGACTGTGCTAATTGAGGAGGAAGAATTATGTCAGTCTTCTTAGCTCTGCCAAATTCTGGCAAGAGCTGGTCAAGAACTAGCACATCCATGCTACAGAATGCTGGCAAATACACATGTTAACGGACCAAATACATAGCACGAGTCTTCAGGATTGCTTTGAAAGGAACAAACATTTCCAGGTGGAAATCCAATACTGAGTCATATACATCAGTCACTGTGCTGAAAATCTATCCTATACTCACTTTATAGAAGGACAATGTCTGTGCTAAAAACAATTTTGAAAACTCCAGTGCTTGATGGCAGTGCAACCTTTACTGTATTAATAGTTGAATGTATATACCTCTTTATATTTTCTTAGAAGAATTCAATTCAAAAGTCAGATACATATTTACAGATCTAAGATCAGACTAGAATATTGTAACTTAATCATATCTAACCCATTAAAAAGAGTATATTTTAACTATAGCTTTAAGCTTAATAATCCTGATTAAATTCCAGTTAAACTGTCCTTAATAAAGAAAATAAAAAAAATGTTGAAAATCCAATATTGCAATAAAATTCCACTTACAGAAAGTGTTGGGGTCCTGCTGGCACTACAGACATCACTGAGCTTGCCTGCCCCCCCCCAGGGCTCCCACGACCAAGGACCTTCTGTCATCCCCCCAGGGCCATCAGCCCCTGCCCCAGCGATGCTGGGGCAGGGCCAGTCTCCAAGTCCCCACACCCCTGACCTGCCTGGCCATGGGTCCCACCAAGCTGGGCCTACCCACGGGCCCATGTCCTAGCCCGTCAGCTTGTCCCAGTCCCCATGGCCTTGCTGGCCATCCTGGGGCTGTGCCAGCAGGGACCTGCCAGACCGTGCTGCACTCGATGGCAAGACTAACTTTTTAAGTTGTACCAAAAGTTTGTCACTTTTCCACTTCTCCCATCTATCTGAATTCCTCTGCCTTCAACTTCCAGATGCTGTGCAATCAACATTCTAATATGCACGGCATATAAGGGAACATGGGTTTAAAATAAGCTACCATGTAACATTTATACTGCATTTTTAAGAATACAATAGCGAAACGATCCCAGCCTTCCATTTTGTTCACACTTTATTACATAAAGAACATCTTATTATATAAGGAAATAATGACCTTTCTAATATCCTGTTACGTGTATATGCATGTTTACTTATACCTACATCTAGCTTCTTGACACACAACCCATACATCACTAGAACGAGCAAAGAATTCTTATACGGCTTGAATTCTTGTCTGATGTGAATTCTTGTCAGACATATGGGAAATGAAATCAAAGCACAGATTCACCAAACTGGACTCTTAGTCTCAACATCTGAATACACATGTATATGAGCTATTGAAAAACAGTAACATTGTATATGCAGTACAGTATTTATTTTTGGTTTTTTGGGGTTTTTTTATTTTTACATTTTATGACACCTGGAGAATCTGAATAGACTATCATGAATTCATCCCTAAAAGCATTATAAAAAGCAAGTATTTTTTTCTTTTTTTTTTTTATCTGCAATCACAGCTCTTTTCTAGAGTTATGAACCTCAAAGGGCCTCTATACACATAGTATAGTAAAAAGCATGCTGCCCTCTACAACTGGAATCTGTAGAGTGATAATGGAGACAGCTGCTGACTCATTAATTTAGTGAAAGAGGAGTAAAATATAATATTTTTATAATTCAGCTTATTCCAAGAGCAGCATGTTCTCTTAGATGTTATTGATTGATGATTTAAATTATTCTCTGTACTTAAAAGTCAAAAAGAAAAAGAAAGCAAGTGTTACATGGAAATGTGAAAGAATAAAAGGGAAAGTTTATGTTCAAAATGTATGTTTAGGCTGAAGTACTAGTAAAGTTTCTACTTGGTGGACCCCTAAAGTCACACTGTTGATCAAATTAAAATCAGAAGATCCCTCTCAATAATCACTCAGTTGTCACTGTAATATCATTCAAATGCTAAGAGAATAATCTGGCATACGTACTTTGGTCAATTATATGTAATTTTTAAATTACTATAAAAGTATTAAAATTTTATTTTTTAAGACAGAAAAATGAGTGTTTAAGAGTAAAATAAGCATTATTCCATTCCTCCAGTATCTGATCTAAGTTTTGTTATACTTCAATTAAACCTGACTATTTTTCCTACTAAGGTCAATGTAATGACTGCAGTTCTGGTACTGTTTCTGTGACTTAGTTTATTCATCTCAGTATGGCAGTATAATTTCAGAACTGATAGCTATAATTCTTGTTTAAAAAAGCACTTCATGATTACGGTATAATCAGAACATTTGTTTATCTGATCAAATAAGAAATCAGCTCCAGATTAAGACTTCTAAATGAAGGTGTACTCCTGTGAAAGAGGCATTTATGCTCCCATTACACTCAGTGGAGAATTAGGCAATAGACTCACAGGAGTCTATGGTGTGATACAGAGCACTCTAACTTGGATACTTAGAGCACAATTTGGTTGCCAAAATGTAGGTATATGAAATTATTTTTCATGCTGCAGGGCCGGGCTTCCAGTAGCTAGTCCAAAACAGTGCTGGTGCCCATTCAGTTGTATTCCTGGATGCCCTAGGGTGTCACACAAGGAAATGGGTGCCCATGTATGGGTAACTGAAACTCCCTTTTGATCTATTCAGATCAAGTTATTCAACTTGATCTTGACTACACTGAACATATTGCCCAGGAGTGAAATTTTAAATCAGTATGTTATTGAGTTGTCCTGAAATGGCAAAAGCACCTACTTGAGGCTGTCTGGCACTACACAGGACATAAGGGAGACATGTGCTGTTCCAGGGTGACAACTGGAGACAAGCTAGGATAACCTGGGGAATTTTAAACACTGTTAGTCATCTACATTTAGGTAACCAAATTAAATCCTAAGTCACTGTTATATATAATGGCAGCTTCCACACCTAGAAATATCTCTGTTTCCTATAAAGAGGCACGTAGTTTTGTTTGAGAAGACTTTAAAGATAGCTATAACATCTGCATTGTGCTGGAAGCTATTGCAAAGGACGTGTGGAGGACTTATGCCTTCCTGCAGCAGCAGCTGGAAGCCAGACAGGAAGGATATCATAAGCCTTAATACTTTTAAGGCTCAGTGCTTATATTTGGACAATGAAAATTGACCCCTGATTAACACTGATGTTAAAATTTATATATCCTAAAGTTTAAATCAGTTACAATCACCTGAGACATTCTGAGGCATAAGAAACATTCTCAGAGGACTAGCAGATACGACAGGACCTATGGAGATCTGTGCCTTTCAAGAAGACAGTGTTAAGTCCATGCAGGATAACCCAGGACATCTCAAAGAACATAAGGTGTCTAAGTGTGGGCAAAGGAATCAAGTCATAGATGTCTATATCTGAATTAGTGTTATACATTAGCTATAAGTACATGCGGCCATCTGAAGGACATTTCAAATAAATCAGTTCAATTATGCCTTTGTGAGCCTCACTCTCTCTTTTCATTTAAAGGGAGCCAAAGTTCATTAGCTTAGATATGGACATCTAAAGATGGGTGAGATTAATCTTGTTTCCAGTGTGAATGAGACATCATTTGCAGAAATGATTCCACATTACAGATGACCATTTGTTTCGATTCCTGCGGTTATTAGTTGCACTAATAGCTCAGGGTAAGTAAACACTACTGAGACAAATTGCCCATAAATAAAACACTTATATTAAGAAGTAAGGTTAGCTATCTGTGTTAGCTATGTTCTTGTTATGGTCTTGCAAGAAATGTGATTTTATTTTTAATCTGTGGGGGCTTTAAAGCAATGTAAGACATCAGCGAAAAAACAGGCCTTGAGGAGTTTAAGGAACAAATTAAACATATACTCTTCTCAGAAGGGCAAGAAACAGCGATATTTATGAGGAAAAAAAGGAGCAGCAACTGCAGCAAAAGAATCACAGTGTTTGATAACTTTAAGAGAGTGGGGGGGAAATTATAAAATATTAAGAAATGCATAGAAACACAGGGGAATCACTGCTGATGACAAGGAGCATAGACTGGATACTGCCATGTCTGAGTCAAAATTTGTAAGAGCTGTATTTGAGGAGAGCAACTCAGTAGCTAAGAGTAGTAAGTAGTAAGAGGAGGCGTTGAAGATTTAGCAGCAGGAACAGTGTTAATGAACTGTATGTATCACTTTTAATTTTTCTTCAGATTTTCCTTTGTTATAGAGGCTTCTTGCAACTTTTTTGTAAAATAGTAGACTTTTCAACCTTTAATGATCTTGTGCATCAATATGCAATTCCACTTCTCATTTTACATTGTTTTTATAACTTCAGTTCTCCTGGTGAATTTGCCTGGGTTTATTTTTTTCTTTAATATTATTTCTGATAAAAGTTCTTATAGAAAATATTGACCAAGTTAAATGCTTAGTTGCCTTCAACTATACTTATGCACTCTTTGTTTGGCAAATTTATTAGAATTGCTACAAAGTGGCACTTGAATGTCTTCTCAAATACAAACTGTTTAAATTCAATAAATTGTGTTTCTTTCAAAAACTTTTGAGCGAATCTCTTGATCTTTTTCTGAATTTTATGATGGCATACGGGGAATTCATCTGGATTGGTTTTTGAGAGATCTTTAAGAATTGTATGGAGCAGAAATATGTTTTAAGTAGCAGAAATCAACAGAAGTGGAGGTTTGGCTATTCCTTCAAGCATCAATTATAGTGGGACAATCATTGGGAATGGATAGAAAAGACAGTTTAGAGAAAAGATGGTCTGAAACCATCAAGGATCCAGGATTGATAGGAAGAAAAGCTTAGGTTTTTTTCATAATTGATGGTCCTTTATTTTTGTTTTACTATTCTGTTGAATCCACACACAAACCAAAGCAACTGATTTGTGAATCAATAGATACTTTTACTGTAGATGAACTAATGTACTTAAAAAACGAAGGTATATAAGTATACAATGACACTCCAAAACTGTGCATATATCATTCAGTCATCTCTCTCAGTCATTCCAAAGCTACGCACTGTTACCAAAGTCATTCTACAGGAATTTTATGCAAAATATCATAGATGTTATTTTTAAGCTTTCAGCTTCAGTTTCTGTCCAAGCAAGTCAAGTCATTGCATGAATGAGGCATTGAGCCCAAGGTGATGCAGGCTGGGCACAGTGGTACTGCATGCAATACCATACTATGGTGCACAACAATTTGGAGCAGCTTGGAGCAC
>VYZV01038468.1:4647-82838 GCA_013401275.1 Pandion haliaetus | reverse complement strand
GGGGGGGGAAGGAGGGATGGAGGCGGCCCCCGGGACGCTTGGACCTTCGTCCACACGATCCTGCTTTGGACTTGGGAGATTTTGACTGGGGGATGGAGCACGAGCAGAAGGTGCTATTTCAGGGGCTGGAAACACGGGTTAAAGCTGGAGTCCAGAGGCCAGGGTTGCCTTGCGGTACCAGGCCTGTGGTGTGTAACCTTGTCTCCAGCCCTGTTAGATGTTCCCGCAGAGGCCTCGTGCTCCACAGCAGCGCATCCATCGGGATAACGCAGGTCCTTGTCTCCCCAAGTTCTCGCTGGGTTAACGCGGTCCCTCTCTCCCCAAGTGCTTGCAAGCCCCAAGTAGGAGCTGTAGGTTGGTTATAACTCAAAAGACGGGGCAAAAGCACATGATGGTTGCTTTTAAGTTAACTTAGAAGATCAAGAGCTGGAAACATAAATGCCAGGGCAGTATTCCTTACATTTCTAAAAGGAGTCTGAGGTCCACTGGTGGAGGGTGTTTTAGAAATGCAACATGCTACTCTCTTTACATGGATTATTCCACCTTTGGATGTGAACAGCCTGTCATTAGACCTGCTGTAAAAGCAGGGTGCCCCTTGCCTGCAAATAATTATGGTATATCTTAGCCTTTCTTTTATTTCAGTTCTAAATAACATAAGTCACTTTTTTTCTAAGTGTCACTAATATTTTCCAGTTACAAAGGGTTTAACTGATAAAGGTTAAAAATAAATGAGCACTTAGGTTTCTAGGAAACACTTAGTAAGCAAATAGTTAAGTTCAGATAAAACTTTTGCTCAGAGGAAGTCCGCAGCGGAGTGTAAAACTGACAGGAAGTTGCAGTGAGGCTTCTGGCAAGGAGAGTGGGTGTGGAGGAAGCACAGGCTTTCTGTTTGTAGCACAGAGATAGAAAAGGGATAAAAAAAAGAGAGAGATTACATTTCCCCAACTTGCATGATGGAGAGTTCCTTGCTATAAATGTTTGGAGACCATATAGCTTCAAGTGAATGTGTGGGAGACGCTAGAGCTCAGAGCAAATGGAGTCAAAGAATGACCGGTGAAATGAACTGCCCTTGGTAAGAGAAGCTTCATCTAGATTCAAGGCATCCAGAAAGTGACGCATTTAAAAAATATTTTTCTTTTAGAGTGTTGCTCCCAAATCCCAAACGTCATAAAATCTCTTCCGAAGTCCAGACAAATCTCTTGGTGTTTTACAGCTTAAACCCTTGTGCAGTACTTTGATAGTGAATCCTTGTAAATGATGGATAATGCAAGAGAGCTCAGGTTGTGAGAAAGAAAGTACATAGAAACCAGACCTTTCTCAGCACGGCGTCCTATGTGGGGCAAAAATCATTAATGAGAGATGGCAAAATAGATAAAATACGACCTCTCAAGTAAAAATCATAAGAGCATCTCATGCAATTATGAGCTGTATAGTGTGTTTACTCACCAGATAAAAAACCATTTCTGTTTCTTTAGTCTTTTCTGTCTGTAGGTATTAGTATCAGCACCCAGAAATATTCAGAGGCGAAGAACAAACAAAGATACATCCTCTGCCCTCACAACTTTCTTCAGTGAACTGGATTAATCACAAATAACAAGCAGTGTTCTGGGTACAGATGTGTGCCATTACCGTAATAATAATTTACAGTGTGCCTTTAATTGCCCTCTGTTTTATAGGCAGTGGGGCAAATACTGCTTTTTGCTATACACCGAGAAAACAGGAAGGGGCCTTTGGGAGTCTGAGTGAATCTCCCATGAGCAGATCTTGGCGTTTTGAGTTTCATACGGGGGAATCTGAAACTCAGTATTTTAGAAGAAGTGTATATACAAATATATACACATATGGTTTACTTAATATAGACGTGCTTGGAGATTGATCACTAACTAGAAGAAATAGGCAATTAGGATCCATTCTGAGGAAGAGATGGAGTGTTCCCTTTTCCCAACTCTCTCAGCCACATACTTTGAATGTAAATCGGGCCCTTTAGTTTGGATTTTCCTATGAATCATCTACCTAATCCTCAGCGCAATTCGTAAACCAGCTTTACTCATTATCAGTGTGACTGGTAAATAGAGATCGGTGTGCTTGTTAAACATACTCACCTGGTACTCCATAGAGTTTGTTCTGCTCAGTTTGCTAAGCTTTTCACGTGTGCCTGAGCTGCTTGCTGATGGTTAACTCAAGGAACTGTGCCAGTGCGGAGGTGTTCCTGTGATAGAGCCACTCCCCAGAGAACTGGCAATATGGAAGAAATGAGGGAGATAGGGCCAAAGTGCTGTTGTGTTGAATAGGAACAACATAGACGCATCAGCTTTCCTTAGCGGGTCTGCCTGTGCCCAGAATCGACCTGGAGTTTTCAAAAGAGGGAGGTCAAATACCTAGCTGCCTGCTCACCGAACGAAAAAATGGAAGAGACCTGCTTATGTCCATAAACCTTACTGACAAATAGACCTTTCCGAAGCACTGTACCACTTGTCCTTTGGGCTGTAACTTCTGTCTCCCAATTTACCAGTTGCCTGCCTGCACTTCAAAACCCTCTTATTTCAATGACCAGTGCTTAGCTGGAGCTAATGCAGCCTGCTCATCACTTAACGGAGTGAGCTGTCTGATAATGTCATGCCTGTTGTGAGGACCAGCTACAAGGGAACATGGAAGATCCCCTCTCATGGAAGAAGAGGAGGAAAATACTGACACATCTTGTTAAAAAGCTCTGTGGAATTAGTGGGGTGCAAGGGGGAGTTGATAGGTTATTTGGGGAAAACAAAGGAATGTTTTTTTAAATGATGCTTTAATAAAAGCTTGACAGGGTGGCCTTTGGTCACCTCCATGTAATTTTTCTAACTTTGCCTGCATTGTTTTCACTGGGGCTGCACGGGTGTTGGAGCGAAGAATGTGGCTCTGTGTATTGCAGTTTCATTACTGCTGAAATACAGCCATCTCCGGGACAGAATGCAGAGCTGGCTTGTGCCAGCGAACTCTGAAGTTTAATGGGCATGTGGTGCCAGGGAATGTTGTGCTGGCTGCATGCCAACTCGCTGTGAACTTTTCTAGAAATTTGTCCTGAAGGGAAAAGAAATGTCATTCGGTTAATCTAGGAGGTTGCTTCGCTTTCAGAGAAGAAGCAAAGTTCTCATCTTTTCTGGTGAATGGACTGAAAAGGGTCGATTCTTAGCTTAGAGGCTTGGTTGTTCCAGCAAGACAGTGTTTACTAGACCAGAATGTGCTTTGGATCATGACAGCAGTAAGGAGACAACATCTCCAATGCTAAAAAAAAAAGGTCTCTTATTTCTGAGACATGGATGCATGAGATATCTTTATCATTTTTTATCCTTCAACATGATTTTCGTTTGATATTTCTCCATACTCAGAAGATTTAGTCATGTAAAGTGGGAATACCTGCCTGCCTGAATAGCTCCTCGAGACATTTCAGAGACGTGTCTTCCCCTGCAAACTCGATGCAATTTCTCTGTGTCTTCCTATCTGTTGATACAGCTTCAGCCCAAGATTTTTACACTGATACTAGTTTATCATCTTCACTCCTGACATAGGTTCCATTATGCAGTTCTGCATCTTAACCTCTCTTCATTGCCTCTTCTTGTATTGCCATTTACTAATCAAAGTTGTTTAAACAGGGGTTTAATCACAAGCTCAGCTGAAACTTAACTCCCAAGATTTCTATTTTCCCAAGTCTTTTTCACTTTCCATATGTTTACCTCATTGTTGAGGAAAATACTCGGTCACTTCTCTGCTCCTCTTCCTCCTCCAAACTATCTTGAATTAATGCTTTTTCCTAACTCTCAGGGATGTTCCATGACTCTTCCAGTTTATCTGCTGGTATCTCTTACTGGACTAACCCTTTTCCCTGCTCTTGGCCCAGATCCTACTATTTGTTCATATAATATAGCCCTCCCTTTTTCTTGTGATTTGCCTCCCTCCCTACCCCATGATAACTGCTTTGAGGAGCAAAATTTGCCTTTGTTTTTCTAAGCTGGGGAAGAACAGGCAATGGACACTACTGCAGTTTAAATTGTAAATGTCAGCATTTATTTATAGGGGTCTCATTTCTTAATCTATTTTCTCCTGTCCTTGAGAGACTACTTTTGTATCACTGCAGTTATGTCAGATAAAGCAAGGAATAGCTGTTTCACAACATGGCTGTTGTGAAAGCACAGTAGTCTGAATTGCAGAGAGATTCAAGAAAGTGCCCTGAGCTCTGGAATTTAAACTCTTAGAAATAAGGATTAATTTGGTAAAAGGAAAAGCCTACTTTATTTTATCCTGTGTGGAAAAGATCTTTCAAATTGCATTGGACAACCAGCTGATCAGATAAGGAACAAGATTGTCACAGCAACACAGCAATGTTAAGTGTTTTAAAAGAGTAAATGAAGAATAATGTATCCAATTGGAACTAGGGAGGGAATGTCATTACCTGGAGCAGAATCTGTCCAGGATATGGGCGAACACTTCTCAAAAAAAGGAAGTCACGTGTGTTTTAACAATTTCAAAGCTTCAGAAGTTTTACTTCCCTGCTTTTCCAGGAGAACACTTTTAGCAGCACATGATGCAGAAAAAAGATTACTACCTTCTGAATCACCAGCTCCTGTGATACCTGGACGGTTCTTCAAAGTCTTCCATGAAAGCACTGGGTGCAATGGCATTTAAGTGATGATGATGATGACTGATACATTCACAATTTAGATAACATGGCAGTATAAAGTTCTAAACTGATGCTTATTTTCCCCCATTTATAATTCTGTGTTCTTCCTGAGAATGTCCTTCTTCACCCTGTACCAGATACTTTAGAATAATGCATTGAGCAGAATAGAATAGCCTGAGCAAAGATAGTACTGGGACCATAGTGCTAGTCCCAATCCAGTATATTGGAAGTGGGTACTTTTGACTCTGCTTTACCAGGACATGAAAGTACAGAATTTTGACTTGGGAAAAGAGTGTTCATAACTGGATGTCAGTCCCAACATTTTAACTATCGTACCTTTCTTTTGTTCTTTGGTTTTTCATTTTGCATTGTTACTCTTTTGTAGAATACTCATTTATATCCAGATTCAGACTCTGCTGGAGACAGAGGAGAAGCTACTGTTGATTTAAATAAGCTTTATAGCAGGACTTAAATTCAGCCCTTGAGGGATGTGCAACGTTTAACAATGCTTGCATTTAAACTATATATTCACTTCTGGTTTATGTCAATATTAAGACAGGAGCAAGTATATTTAATGATGACAGGTCTAAAAATACTCAGTGTTTTTTGTCCTGCTTCCCCCAGCAGCAGAATTAAATCCCAATTAACATAGCGATTTACACTGAAATATAGATATAGATACAATTTTTCTTTGCTTCCTTTTGTTTCTGTCCACTTCAGAATCAAGCCTTAACACAACAGGCCAAAAGCATTCACAGGGAAATCATTAGTTGCGTTAGCAGTTCATTAGTTTTGGTACTCAGTTTGGTTAGAAGAACGAGTTGTACAGCACAGAAAGGAGAATTTATTTCATAACTTTGTTAGACTGGTTTTTCCTTAGCTTTCTTTGTAGATACGGCCTTGTTCTGCCGTATCTTTCTTTTGCCAATGGAAGCTGTTGCTGAAACTACAATCAGGAGAGAGGTCTTAATGAGGATTGTTAAAGTCTACACCAAGGAATACACATCTTCCTTGCCTTTTAAAGCTAGCCAGAAAGCAGGATTTTTTTTTTTCATTAATCTTTTTTGCAAAAAGAATGCATTTTGGTTTTTTTAGCTGATAAAAATGTCTTTGTTTTACTTCTTTCTTAACAAGTCAATAAATGGCAAACCCCTCAAACAACCATTTCATTACACTGTTTAGCACTGTTCCAACTGTGTATTTTAGTTGGAAGGCAATATTTTACTGAAACTGTATCCCCCAAATAACCAATGTAAACCCAGGAAAATGTTGACAGTTATGCTGATTTTTTGGATGAATGCGTATATGCAAACCATCTCCAAGTAAGTTGCTACATCTGCCACAGGCCATGGCTCACAGTCTGATCTGGAAAAGTTCTGATGCTTTTTCGTGTCAGATGGGTGCTATGATCATCGCTGGCATTGGAGCTGTGCAGAGACATGCTGATGTCCTGCTCTGCATCCTCTCGCTCCCTCTCGCCATACTCTTTGCAGCTTGCTTGGTTCATTTTAGCCTGTCTTTCAGGGTGGTTTATCAGCTGGTAGGCCTACAACATATTTGCCCCTTTCTGCTGTCACTTTCAGAAGGACTCAGGGGTCAAATCCTTTCTTGTTCCGTAACTGGCCTGAGGTTCTGAATAGATTATTTGTGTAATAGATTTATTTTATGAATCCTTTCATTTTACTGCTCCTATACTATGCAGTTCTGCTGAACTTCAAATTGAAGATTTCATAATATCCTATTCCCGTGAGATGTCTGTATTGTTATATTCAATTTTTATCAATAAAAATACGCATTTGAAATGAAAATACTGCCCTCTCCAAACCTTTCTTACAAATTCAGAATTGCTTCAAGGTCCCAAGCCTTTTAACTACCTCTGCACTACACAGAATCTTCTATTACAACCTCGAGCAGCAAAAAACTTACTCTAATTTGAGCTCTAGAAAGTATTTTAACATTCAGAGGAGGCTGAGTGAAGAGGAGCCCTGTGAATCACTACCAAAGATAGGGACGGAATGGAAGCTATTGCCCTGGTGTTGCATTTCCTTGTGTGAAGGTGATACTCCTGTTGCTCTGGTGCTGTGTTTCACGTGCTAAGGTGATGCTGCACTGGCTATGCCAGTTGTGCAGCCTGTTTGTGTGCGCCGTGGGGCATTTCCAAATTCAGTTTCAGGGAAAGAAGACACAGGGCCATGATTTTAAATATGTATTTTTTAAAAAAATTATATTTTCACTTGAGTTGTTAGTTTTGCTCCCTGCTTTTCGTAACTCTTGTTGTTTTCTACATTTTTCCTTTTCCTTCCATTCTTCCTTTTCCTTAAAAAAATGAAAAAATTATGGGAGTTTCAGACTCCAGTGAGGACACAGTGGATTGCAGTAATGGATTTCATGCCGTCTTTCTCTTAACTCATATAATTTTGTCTAAGCTTTATTATATATCATTCCATTCTTTTATAAACCAGCAACTTTCCCCCTCTCTTCTTCTAATCTTTATCTTTTCTCTTGTTTCACTTTTGCTTTAACACAGCAGTTTAAAGATTGCAAGTTAGTTCTGGGGTGGGGTTCTGTGATATAATCAAGATAGTCTTTACATTTCCTTTCTTCCACTACAATACCGAAATCTTATTCTCAGAGATCAGCATTTACTCTTACTTTATTTCTTTATGCTCCTTCAATGATATGAAAAGAGAGGACTGCAGCTTTTTTTCCTGTAAACACTGTTAGATTAGCACCATGTTATTTAACAGTTTTGGTATATAACAGTAGATTCAGAGAAAGAGCAGTGCCTTGTAGAAAACAGTCATTTTATAGCCCGTTCTTGCGAATGGCTTTTTATCGTTTAAGTGAATTTTTTTGTCTGTCTTTGGGCATTCAGTAATGGAGGAAGAGCCCTCAGGAGGGAATCCTTCCTTTTATAGAAGAAGTTTTGAGGCGCTTCAGGCTTTCCCAGGTTGGCCCATGTCCTGCTCTCCCTGTATCTGCTCTGTTCCAGGCATAACATCGTATTTTAGTTCCCAGGAACATTCTGTGCATGGTTTAGGCTGTTTGTGAAGGCGGCATGTGTGGGGATTGCAGTATACGGGCACACGGACTCCAGAAAGTGAACAGAGCTGCCCACATTATTTAATGTACAGAGAACACCGAGTGTCATCAATTCACTGGGCCAGTAATTCTCAGCATTTTCCGTACTCAGGATTTCTGCTCATCTAGCCAGAGTGTGATTAGATGGCTCTGTCAGATTGCAGCGTAGGGAGGACAGTCAGTCGTGACTCCTTGCCACATACATACATTCATGACACCCATGTTGAAAAGCTGTGCATGTGCTTGTCCAAGTCACACTCTGGGGATGTATTTTTTAAATGCTCCGAAATAAGCTGGCTATTGGTGACAGTCATGAACCTTTTGGTCATATAGATGCCTGTCAGCTCATTACAGCTCATTTCACGTTTGTTAGTACGTTTCCAAGGTGGCTTGGCCCATAATTAGGAATCCTAAACACCACTAGTAAGTCTCAGCCCCATTTTCTTTCAGAGTGTACCAGCGCCAAACGGCTTGCCAGGTGAACCTCTATGGAAACTGTCATTTTCCCTGAAGGACAGTTAAAAACGTATCATATAGCCAGTGTCCTGTGGTTGGGTACCAGTACCACATAAAATAGTTTCCATGTAGTTACATGGAATTTGTAAGATGGACAGATCAACCTTAATTCCTCCCTCCTATATATGCAATCACATAATATATAAAGACATTACAAAATTCATCAAAGAATATTGTTAAATACATGTCCAAAGTGAAATTGAACTAATTGGGTATTTGCTTACCTACACACTTCATAAACACACACATGGAGGCAAATAAACAAATAAGCAATTTTTGAGACATCAGTTTCCTAATAATTTGTCCACATTTCTAATACGTTTTGAGTGACAGCAGTAATAATATTTGGGAAAATGCACCTTACCTATATACATGTAAACACACTGTTAGGATTGCTCTGGGAATCCTATTTTTGAATTTCCACACTTCTTCGCAATGAAATGTTTGACCTTCATGATGTATTAACATACAGATTTTTTTTTTTTAATTTAATATACCGATGAAATTGGGGCAGAGAACACAGATGACTGCCTCTGAGCCCTCAGGCTCCTGATTATCTCAGGATAACTGTGCCTTCCTGGAGTTGCTCAACTGCTGCATTAAGAGTCTTTACTGTGAAGAAAGCAGCGTTAGATAAACATCATTCAGAAGGCTGTCTCTAATTGTTTGAGCCTACAGAAATGCTTTGCCCCAAGCATCAGCAGTAGGTAGGTGTGGTTTTCAGATCATCAAGAAATATCTTTGGCTAGTATCAACTCAGTGCTGTGTCATCCTCTTGTTTTAATTGACACTGAGTGTATCACTTACTCATTCTAAGGTACTTGCAAATCTTGATTAAATCACAATAGTTAAATGTCAATATATTCACAGCGGTTTTATAGGCTAGGGGGTTACCTGCCTTTTTTGTGTTTGAGTACCCCATGCAGAGACAGTAAAGGACATTTATATATGCCTGGGTGTTGGCTAGTGCCAGCAACAGCTGCCAGCAGCTGAGGGTGGCACAGGGAAGATGCAGCGCTCAACAGAGCATCCCAGTAGGTATCTTCACTCCCCCATTAAGCAGCTTTTCGAAAGGAGCCGCCATCCTCATGCTTGCAGTCGTGACAGAGAGCAGGTCTAGGGAGTGAGGAGCTTCGACAGGGCCACCACACGGATTCAAAACTGGCCAGGAACTCCACTGGAGCCGGAGGGCTTGCGGTCGTCCTCTCCGTGTGTTGCTGACAAGGGGTGTTTTGAAGTTGACCCTCTTTGCTTCTCAGCTTCACACCTTCCGTGTGTGTTTGCTCTTTTTACACATCCACCATTTTGTCCCCCTGCGTACGCCACCCAAGTCTTCGTGTAGCTGTGCTGCAGTTTTCCCCCTGCTCAAGTGCAGCGGCTGTGCACCCTGTGTCACTACCCCCGGAGTTCATAGCTCCTGTAACTGCCAGCACAGAAAATGGGGATATACCCTGCAGGAAGCCTGGCAAAGTAGACGTGTTGGGGTGCTTGGAAACTCCAGCTGGAAGCTCTGTCCCACATAAGTGAAGCCACTATTCCAGTAAATGACGTCTATTTCTGCTGTGTAAAACTAGGGAAAGATTGGTTTCCTGGGACCATACCGTACTTCCAGATTAATTGCATCCAAATGAAATAGAAGGTACTGATATTATACCGGCAATATCAGATGTTCTTGTTTCATTTACTGAAAGACAAGTTCTGTTTTATTTCCCCATGAATAACAAGTGGCCTGGTGGCCGTTCCTGGATGTTAGGATCTATTTGAATACAGTAAAAATCAAAGTCATTCTATGAGGGAAAGAAAAGAAAATATAGTTTGATTGTTGATTACTTGTTTTTTTTCTTTTTGGGTAGTTTTATGTTAATCTGTCCTCAGAAATACTTTATCACTAACAGTTTGCATATTGACAGAGTATCTATAGCACTGACTTGCCATCAGAATCTATGTCTAGGCTATGTTTTATACTCCGCTTTTATTTAGATCTTCTCTCTTGTTTTGTCTCCAGGGAATTTAGTTTGAACTAACAGAGCTCCTTTTTTTTATTTCTCAAATTTTTATTCATATGTGACTCAAAATATCATACCCTATGTCAAAGTATCCATCGCTGCCTTGTGCATGTATGTATCAAAGCATATACATATACACAAATATTTGCCATTTATTTATGCAACACACATTATTTTAATGACATGCTACATATACTTACATATACCTATAACATTTAATTATTATATAGGGCTATGTAATAATAATAATAATTACAATTGTGTATAAATGTATGTGATGAGAAAGATCATAAGAGGATCGTAACAACATGCTAGCTATTACTAGTGGTACTTATTTGCAGAGAGAAAATTAACCAAAATAACTGTAGTGGATTACGTGTGCCTGAAAAAGTAGTTGTCCTGGAATTGTCATTATAATTAAAATTCATACCTTACTTTAATCTAGAGAAATGTTACGAGGTACAGAAACCCCATTGTTATTACTAATAGATTCCCCACAAGTTGAGAGATGCATGTTGTGAGCGTTTATCTGTAGGCAGAAGTTACTGTACTTTTTACAAAGACGACGGATTGCCACAGAAAGGCGTTAACACTTCTGCTCTAACGGTGTGGTTTGTGAACATTGACGGCTTCTGAAGCCTCTCCTCTTTCCAGTGTGAACACTCACAAATCTGCTGTGGGAAGAGATAAATAGCTAGACTTCAATCCCAGCCTGCTTCCACTCCTCTGAACGGCTCATTCAGAAGCACTCAGCTTTACAGATATTTTATCCCGAGGCTTTTATCGCTGAAAGGAAGCGGGGACATGACTTCCCCGTTCCCACTGCTGGCTCCCCACGTTGCGCATAGGTCCGCTGCCACAATAGGCTGTAGTCGTGTTTCAGCAGCATAAACGAAACAGGCCATAGCTACCACAAACAGAGAAAGAGGAATAATAATAATAGCCTCAGCTGTTCTCCAGCTGAGATAGATCCATGAAGTGCCACTGGTATTTTAGTTGCAAGATGATGATATGTGAACTTGTTTAAATGATACAAACTAATCCATTACAATTATACTGATTAAAATGGGAAGGATGGCAGACCCAGCATTTTTGCACTATAGATATTGGCTGTGAGGTTTTAAGGTCTGAAAATCATTTGTTCAGTCTCTAAAAAAATGCTTCTGTCAGTGCAAAGTTTAGCAGTTTAACAATACCTGCATTCTATGCAACACATATGCCTCCATTTAAACAAGTCGAGGGTCTGATCTCATATTTATGACCAAGCTAAAACTTACAGAGCTCTGAGTGCACAAGGAATGCATAATCAGATTTTAAGCGACTCAAATCTTCAGCTCACAGCTGCCTTGAATATCCCTTAACAACATCTATTCCTAAGGCTTCCTCCCAGCTCGGAGGGAGAGGAAAAGATATTAATTAAGGGTGCTATGCCAGTTCATACCAGCCAGAGATCCAACCTAATAGTTACAGTCCACAATAGAAAGAAGAGTCTTGATGGAGATCTCTGGGATACATATGCTAATTATCCCAAAGATAATTACTGGGTGCAATGGTAGGAGATGATGAGTACTCTTTACTCACACTGGAACCTGTGGGCCAAGTGTAAAATGGTGCCGGCTCCTCTCCTACTGGCTGATGAAGTATTAACATGAGAATCAAAGAGACTCAGCAATGCTAAGGAAAAAGCCCTATAAGAAAACTGCATACATATGAACCAGCAGCTCTTTTGAGCAGAGCAGGAATTTTCAGATTTATATGGATAGCCAAAAGGGGTGCAAGATCTGGCTGGTGGATTTCAAGTAATGAAAACTTTATCCCTTTCCCCTGTCCTGTCACAGTAATCTAATATTTCTTCTGGGTTTCTCCAGTCCACATGTTCTGCATTGTGTCCACAAGGTTTTCCCTACGATCTGCTGAAAGGATTCCTCTGGACCAGAAGACAACTTGGCAATGTGGCCCGTTGTGGCCATCCTGCAAATCTTTTGCCCATGTGCGACAGAAGCTTTCCTGAATGCCCTCAGTACATTTATAGCATAGGACACTGCAACAGAGAGAGAGTGGGGTTGTGAGCTTAAATTGAAGTTTACTCTGTCATCTAATACAACACTTCCGAAAGGATTGAAGAGCACAAGCACGTAAGAAGTGCCCTACGAGGTCAGACCAACGTTCCGTCTGGTCCTGTACCCTGCCTTCGGCACAGATGGGAGACATCGTACGGGTAGAAAAGCAAGTGATGCTCTCTGTACCCCCAGCATCCAGAACTGTCGCATCAGGGGTGTTGGGGGGGGTACCTGGTGCTTTCAATACTCGTTTATGCACCTGTTGTCTGTGCATATGTTGGAACTTGTTCAACTGTTGTTCAGCTGAAACCTGACTACATGTCTGAAAATACTTGAAAGCTCAGCGTAAGGTTTGCCACTAATGCTATGCACTAAATAGTTGCAGTTTTATCAGCATGAATTCAAGTCATAGGAAAAGACAAAGAAATCAGTTTCTCTCTCTTGCTTCTTGGACTATATCTTTTCCCTTTAAATTCCTTGGTTCCATCTCTTATTTGTAGCACTTCATCATATTACTGTTGCTGTTTGAGTCCTGCAAGATTCCTAGTCTACCTCTTTGTACACATTTTCTTCTTTCCAGTTCCTGAATATTTTTTGCGTATTAGATTTGCACTGTTTCCTTTCTGGTTCTTGTACTCATGTTTCCTTTCATACCATGCATCCATCTTGTAGCAAACAGCTTAGTGTCATCTACCTCATTGTGCTATACTGCATTTATTTCAGAAAGATTTTTCAAAGTAGTTTGCAGAAAAAAATCTGTGACCCTTCGTCTTTAAAATGGATATCGTATGTGGCTTCTCATGTGGGTTTCTCAACTGAAAGGCAGAGGAAAGCGTTCGTGAACAAATAGTGGTGGCTTCTAATACGTGGGAGAGTTGAGATAGGTGCCTGCGTTTCTGTTACAGTTGTCAGTACAAACACCGTGTAAGATACAGAGTTACGGGGAGGGGCAAAGTCAAAATTTGGAGGCAATCTGCGGACCCTCTGTCATCTGGCACTGCAGTCTCTTTTGGACCTTTA
This sequence comes from Pandion haliaetus, assembly GCA_013401275.1. Classification (NCBI taxonomy): domain Eukaryota; kingdom Metazoa; phylum Chordata; class Aves; order Accipitriformes; family Pandionidae; genus Pandion; species Pandion haliaetus. Next base: position 69,498 of record VYZV01038468.1, on the reverse strand, counting down.
GATGTCAGTAAGTCTCAGTGGCCAAGTGAGGAGGCACCAGATCAGGTGCCCGAAGCGGTCCCAGGATGTAGTGCCACATGTCCATCCCTCACTTGTAGACAAGTTGTGCTCACTGTGAGATGAGGCTGGTGAGACCCTCACCCCCGCTGTCCTGCTAGAGATCATACCAGGACCTCTCCAGGGAGGACCAGGGCAACGTGCGGGGTGCGCATCCCGAGACATTGCCGTGAGGCATCTGGTTGCCTTCCTCAGTGCCCAGGAAAGCACAAGGCACAGCGTGGAGTTTCCCCGGCTGGGTCCCCAAAGCCAGGCGCAAGGTGGCCCAACCAGATCAGAGCCAGCAGCTGCACGGTGTGCTGCGCAACAGCGTTTCCTTCTGCCTGGCCTTACGGTTGCGCTGCTCTGCCGCTGAGATGTAGTCAGCAGTTTTAAAGCTGCTTTAAAGCTGGCTGTTAGTGATCGTGAGGAGTGGGGGGGACAGCTCTAACTTCAGTCCCCGTCAGGTTTGCCAATAAATAGCGTCGGACCATATCTACAGGTTAACAGTCCTTCGTAATGAATGTTCATGTAAGTCGGAGCTGCAGAAAACACATCTCCTTCTCTACCATGCACATTTAAAGAGTTCTGCCAATAAATAAAAAATCCCCTCCGAAATACTTTTCATTCCCCGGGGATCATACAGCACCTCCAAAGTCTGTCTTACTGTCATTCTCCCAGTCTGACTTGCACTGCTGTTGAACAGAGCTCATACCTAGCAGCAGTTCTTCCGGAGTGCTACGTGTCAACGATAGGTCCTCCTAGGCCTGCTGCCTGTTCTTCTGTTTGTCTTGAACTTAGTCCTCCAGGGACCTAAGTGGACTTGCCATTAAGAAGTAGATGGAGTATAACGTGATATCAGTACAACTGCAGGGAATTTTAAAAATAAATACATCTTCATTGTAAGAGAAACAAAGCTCTTAATTATTCAGAATTCATCACCTGCTTGGGACAGTATAGCTTTGTGATTCATTAAAAGCTTCATTTTATTTTGAATTTTTTTCCAGCTTTGTACAGTTATATCAACATTCCCTGTAGGCCTTTCAACCCCACAGTCTGCAAGCAGCTCCGCCCTGCAGATGCAGTTTTAAGGAAAGCCGCAGTCCTTTTATAAGCTAGATATTATTGAAAGGTAAGGCTACACCTTGGGCACTATTCTTCCCTAGCTTTGCTACATGGGGGAAATATGCAGATGGCCTCAACTTTTCATTATCTCCTCCAGTGCAGAGGGAAGTTAGACCAGAGTCCCCCAGTGAGGGAGCAGACCTGCTGCTTCATGCAGTAAAAAGAAGTACTCGCTGTACAAGACCTTCCTTTAATTTTTTTACTAGGGTATCACGGGAGGTCAGATGAAATCCGGCCCTAGAGCATTTAATCTGACTCATTTTTTTCATACAGCTTCTTTCATGTAAACAGTACAGTAAAGCACTTTGCAGAACAAAGGAGTATTTGAGAAGCCTGTTAAAGATGTTGGGTTCATTAGATTCACATAAGGCCAAATTCTGTCCTTCAGGACACACCTTTCATTAGGAGTTAGATCACGCATCCGGGGAATGGAAATTATCCTTTAATGCAGTCGTATCAAAGAGATTCCACTTGACAGTTTTCTCATTTCTTTCCACAATTAGAAATGCTAGCAAAAGCCCTAGAACAATAGTTAGTTTTTCCTTTGATTTATTCCATGTCTCAGGCTTGTTGCTTAATTTTTTTAGAATTCCGTATGACTGTAGGAGAGCCCTATTTCTGTTGGCAACTTGCAAGTGGCTAACTTTCCTCTCCTGCCTTTGTTCTCCCAGAGAAACCAGCTCTGCAGTTTCAAACTGTTTCTTGGCCTCTGCAGAATGAGAAGGAAGACGTTCCAGGAAGGGACCCACATGTTGGCGTTCATGGCCCAAGGTCTGTCTCTCGGATTGTAATAGCAATCATGAATCAAATAAGGAGAAGTCATGTTTGTCCTACTTTTTATTGCCATAGGATGCATTTCTATCTTGTAGGTGTTCTTCTTTACTTGCAGCATGTCATATAACTATTGGTGTCTCAGTCTGTATTTCTGAGGGGGTGCATCTAAAAGCCACTGCCTGAAGGGAGAGAGGAAGGGAGAGTGAGAGGGCTGGAAACAGATAATGTACCAGATGTGGGCTCGTTCTTTTGAAATCCAAAATTTCTGTTCCAATTTTTAAAAAAATCTAGGTTTTATTCCAGGTAGAAGGATGATCAAGTCTGACACAGTGAGTTTTTTTCAGTCTCATATTCTGTTATCAATCTGATTTACCTCACTTAATCCCTTTGGAAATTGTATCTGACCTAATTTTTTCAGCAGTGACTCTTACGGCAAGAACAAATAATAGGGGTGACCCTGTGCATTCCTGCCATATCTCTTTCTCTGTAATGTGGATTATTCTAGTTTCAGTCCACATTCGTCTGTGAAGAGGCAAAGTTGAAGATCAGTTCAAAACAGTCAATGCATTCCTGCAAATTCACATTTGGCAGTACTGTAAGTGGGTAAATACTGCCAACATGTATTGATTGCTTTTTCTGCCTCAGCCAACAGACCCAAAGTTATCTGCCAAATATTAGGGTGTTGTAAATGACACCTCACATTGCCTGATGTTGCATGAGCTGGATCAATTCACTGCGAACCTCACCTGCTCTGAGGCTGTTATTGGCTCTATAGGGGATTCTGCTCTTTTCAGCAACAGACTTTGTGATTCCCCCTTTGATCCAAATTTAGCAGAGAAACAGCCTGCTAATAGTGAGACTTCCAGTTATGGCCATTTGCCACCTTTTAGGGAGTTGTCTATCTCCTAACTTGCTGTGGCACTGCAAGGTGGAAACCTTATAAATTGCTTCTGTCTCTCTTGGGCCGTTATTATTTCTGTGTGTGTGCGTGTGTGTACTTGTGTGTGTTTGTGTAACCTGATAAGATGCCTTATGGTCTGTTCTGTTAATACGCCTTCTGTGTTGCTCCTGCTGCAGCCAGCAGCCGAGCTGCCCTCACCACTTGTGGTGGGTGATGGCGAATGCTCAGAACTCAACAAGTGTCCGCTGCCTCGGCTGCTTTTTTATCCCCTACAAAGGCAGGCCTGCAGTGCGGAGGAAAGCGTGCTCTGCTCTGAGCAGCAATATTCTGGGCTGCTGGTGGTCTTGAGGGGGAGGCTGTTTCGGGTTCAACCACGGATGGAACAAAAAAATGTTTCCCCGAAGAAGTTCTTTCCCTTTGCCAGAAACAGAGCTGTTTTATGAAAGAACTATGGAGCTGGATGCTGTTGCGTCATCTTGATACGGAAGCTGAGCAAAGGAGATATTTTACTGAGTTATATTGTTCTTACAAGGATTATAAAATAATTAATCCTTCTACTATGATGAGGTCTAACAGGTCCAATATCAATGTCCTAGGTATTACAGAAATGTGGCAGAGACATATCCTGCTTTAACGAAGATATAGGCTATTTCTAGAAGATGTGGAAATTGGTTATTGCTGCTTCTGACATGACATTGGTGGTTATTGTCAAGACCTGTATGAATAAACAAAATCAATAATGCAAGATGAATGCCCCCCTTTAACAGCAACTGCTGCATGAAGTAGTTCGTTTAAGAATCCTTTGCCAGACTGGAAGGTATACAGTGACTTATAAATGCTTTCACTACTGGTTCTTTTTCTGCCATGGTCATTAATCAACTCAAACTTTCATTTAGCTTACTGTTATGAAGAAAATCGTGTTTCTTGTATTGCGTAGCTACAGTGTGATGGGGAAAATTCAGACCCTTCCTCCCCTCACCTAACTCTTCCTCAGTGCATGTGTGTAGTGGCAGGAAAGGAAATGAGCTTAAGAGCTCCTGGCCTAGCGCGTATGACCTCCATTAGCTGTTGGTACTGAGAACAGCCCATGTGGGAGAGCAGCTGGGAAAGGCTTGAACACCATCCCTTCACCTCACCTCACCTCACCTCACCTCACCTCACCGGTTTTCTGTTCCTCATTCCCCAAAATGGGCTTGAACTAGGAGTGATTTAACGCCATAATGGGATTCCTATTGATTGGATCAGTCCCTCAAATAGAAGAAATATCATCCTCAGTTTCAAAGTATTTGTGGTGCTAAAAGCCTCTGGTTTTTTCAATTTTTTATTTTTAAATGAAGGGAAACTGAGGCAGAAAGGAACACTAGCATGAGGGACAGAACTTCAAGCAGAGTGGTCTTCCTCCCTTTTTATGCAGGGGGCTGTGGAGGTCCTCATGTGGGGTCCTTGTGATAGGATGGATGGTGCAAGCTGCTGATTAACTGTTTTGAACGAGCTTACAGCTCTGCAGTTGGAGGGCTAATGGGTAAGGAATTATTACCTGCTCTTGGATCTCAGTTATGCAATCTTTGTCTCTGGTCTTCTGTGAAGCAAGAAAATTGAAGCAGAGATGAAATTTATTAGCAGGACAAGCTGCATTATGAATGTGGTAAATGCTGATGTCTTATTGCAAATGAGGTATTTGCTAAATAGAAATGCTTTTAAACCAGTATAATTCTTCACTGTCCCTCCAGGACAAACAACTGGAGAGCAGTGATTGCAAAAATCATTTAGGTCATGCAAATCAAGCTCCAGCAGCAGTGTTTCATGCAGTGAGAAAGGAAGGCTCGACTGTCCTATTAAGAAGCCTTGTAATGATAAAACATGGTTAAAATGACTTAGAAGAAATTACCACGTGGGGGTCAAGAAGGGCTAAGGAGGGCAAGCTGATCATGGAAATGTGTTTTTAAATGGACTAATTCCAAGGGAGTATGTTTATCATAGTCACACATAAATGGCTGAACAATAATCACACCAAAATTACGGGAAAATCATCGCCCTTACAGGGTCTGAGGGCAGTTTAATAGCTTTTTATATACAGAGCTGATTTACATCAGCTGACACAGGGGTCTAAAATTCTCACGTAATGTTTTCACAGAAGATGACGATCAGCTTTCTTCTGGACTTAAATTTAAATGTCACTTGGACAAATATCAAGTTACCCAATATTGTACAGTGTAAGCAGAACGTAACAAAAGGTGCTGCAGCTAATGCTGCTGCAGTAAGCTTTATCATACAGGGGAGCCAGCTCTGCCATTTGCAGATCCTGGAGATGAATTTCCTTTACTGTGACGCTGGCCTGCCAGTCCAGCTGAATGAAGACAGTGGAATTGCTTTCTTTAATGGAGCTAAACAATCTGGGATATTTTTTATATCTGGCAATACCTGGAGAAAACGTATCAAATGCACTGTTTGGTTACAACAGGCTGTGCAGAGGCCCTTCACAACTTGGAGAGCATTGACTCTTCGGTGTTACTGCACAGCAGAGCTGAGAAGTACCTCTTCATAAGCTAATGGTTATAAACCAGATTGAAGAGCAAGCTGTCTCTTGGCAAACACCGAGGAGCTTGTCTGTTCCTCCTCCCCCCTCCTTCCCAGCCACCCCTTGCTTCAGTTCTCAGAATTACTTCTATTTCCATCTTTTGGAGGTTTTGGTGCCGGGGGCCCAAGGGCGGTTCTGGTGCATGCAACTCCCCAAATTCAGTGACACCAGCCCAAAACCACATGCTCACATGACCGCTGAAGCTTGGCTTCGGACTTGCCGGCTCCAAATTTGAGGAATGCAGATTTTTGATCAGCTACCAAAGCAGGAAGCCAGCTGGTTCTGGGACTACATCAGCTGCTTCCCAGCCTTCCTCACCAAAGGCATGTGGATGGTGAGGGTGAAGAAGGGTTCAGGAGGACAATGGTGATGGCTGGCACGAAGAGGAAGGGACAGTCAAGGCTGTCTTTGGCCCGGTCACGGAGTTGTAGCAGGGTAACTGAGAGGCCAATTAGATCTCTACCCAACAGTATGACAAAGAGCACAGGAGCTAATTAGGTACGAGGTGTTACTGTGACAACCCATGAGGCAGCGGCGCACTGAAAACAAAGTACGGAAATGTAAAGCTGAAACCAGAGGACAAAAAAAAAGAGAAGATAAAAAAAATGAAAGAAAGGGGAAAAGAAGTACAACAGAAGCAAGAGCAAATGAAAAGGTCAAAATACAATTTGAAAGGATGGGGAGAAAAAAAAGAGTAGGTAGTGACGGGGCACCAAAAGAGATGCGTGATCAAAAATGAAGCCTTTGATAGCCTGGTTAGCAAACAAGATACCAGGATGTGGTGCTTTCACACCGAAGACCCAGAGGTGTTTTGGGTGGGTTTTTTTAATCTGACTTTAACCATCTCAAAGTTAGGTGTTCAGCCTGAGGAGGTCTCCTAGGCTCTGTCAGGAGTTAGCAGAGACAAGTACGAGGGGAGGCTCAGTCGTTCTGCAGTCAGTGTGGACGCGGTGGCTCCACGGATGTTTCCTTTGCTGTCAGCGATGGCTTTACTTAAATTGCAGCTCTTTTTGTCTCCTTGCCTTCTCGCTCCCCTGCACTGTCCTGTGACTGGTGCTGGTGAAGCTGTTGTTGGGGGGTGTGTGCAGTGAATTGCCTTGGGAAATCCGGGAGAACTCTCGTTATTCCGCATCGGTCATTTCATGTGGCGGTCACAGAGCGGCCACGCAGTTTGGCTGACCCGCTGAGGGAGCCTCGTGGAGGCACGAATGAGTGGTTAAAAGAAATGGTGACCCCTGGTTAAGCCGTCGCTGCCAGCGGAAAAGCTGTCCGTCCATTTGCTATGCTGGCAGGTGGTGACTCGTCCATTGGAAATGTCTCGGTAGAGAGAGCTCCGATGGCTGGCCTAGCCCGACAGCCTCACTGCTTCGCGGCCTTACCCTTTGCCACTAGCATTTCGTGTCAACTACTTGCTGCAAAAAGTGGTATATCTGGGCTGCTAAATGCATGGCCGCAGAGTTAGCTTTGTGGCAGAGGGGTCCGCGAGAGCAGGAGGGAGCTGCTCCCGAGCAGCATTGGGTGGTTGTGGTGGGCCGCGGCTGTAGGCGGCCCGGGGGGGTGTTGCACGCCGAGTGATGGCTGCGCGCCTCTGAGGCCTTTCACTACGTCCAGTGACATTTCCTATGGCAGGAGTTCGCTTCTGTAAGGTCTCCCATATTCTCCCTACTACACTCATTCTCCTGCCGGGCTAATCGCTTTGGCAGTGCAAACAGCACCAGCGTCAGCTACCTTTCATATTTAGAAACTCTTCATATATACGAATTTGCAATAACTAATTACAGAAAGGAAACTCTGATGCAGTAGCTGTCAGAGGGCAGTGAAAATTAATAGAAACTAACTCAGTGAAAACAGTCTTCCTTCGAAACAGCTAAAATTTAAGTATCTGGCCAGCTTGGATTAAGTAATCTCTGCTGGGCACAGACCTCCAGCAGTCACTGCACTGCTAATGAGTGAAACTATTCTCTTATTATAAAATAATTATCAGCCAATAAAATGAGCTCAAGCCACAAAATAGGAGCAAAGTTTGGGGATCTGAGAATTTATAGTTTAGGCCATCACTGAAAATGTCAGAAAATTAAAAGAAGCTCCACACAGTGGAACCCAATGCAGAAGAACAATCCCCAAGTGCCATGGCAACATTCATGGGCTCTTCTGAAACAAAATGCTGTTTCTAAGGTGAAAGAATGGGGCCTTAATCTTTGCTCCCAGCTCTCTATGTGCACCTTCATCCCATAAGTATGGTTCACATAGCTGCTAATTATCTAGCAAAATGCAGGCAGGGAAGACAGAGGTGAACGCTTGGCTTGAAGAAAAAAAATGAGCAATACGAAACATATCTAAATTAGACTATAAAGACATACAATAAGAAAAAACAGTGGGCTAGCATTATGCCTACCAGGCAGGCGCAGTTCCCCTTGAAGGGCCCATACTGTTTCTAGACCCGACCTGGGATTGCACAGAGCTGTCTTAGGAGTTACCAAGAGCAGAATGGATGATTAGTGATGGCTAATTGGCCGCTGACTGTTGCTGAAGTTGGCAGTGAAACTAACTGGCGATTTTTCTCAGCGAAGGTTATATCAGGGGAAGAGTTTACTACATTACACCTCTCATTTGGCTAGGCTCTGCTCCTCGGGTTTTGGCTTGGCTGATATTTATACAGCACCTTCTTTCCCTTCCATTTGTTCAAAGGGAAGAGGTTGCTTTTAGGTGGCTTCAGCAGCTCCGTGCTGGGATTCGGCTGGTCCCGGCTTCCCAGCTGGTCCTTGGGCTGCCCAGTTCTGCCTCCTGCATGCATGGCTTTCTGCCTGAAGAGCTGCAGATGGGATCTCTAACACTTCCTTTCGTGGTACTTGAAGGAGTCACCGCTTAATCCAATTAATTTGCTCCTAGAGGGTTGAAAAAAGGGCGGATTCAGAGAGGTCATGGTAGGGCAGAAAAAGAGGAAACAAAGTGTTGGAGAGAAGAGGTTGGAGAAGGTGAAATATTTTATGTAAAAAGGCACTGCCTGTCTTTTCTTAGACAAATTTTATACCCTAGCCACAGAATCACAGCGTAGGCATGGTCACCTGGAATATGAACAGGTGGTTTATTGTGCTAAATTCAGACTGTTTGCAGCCTCAGGAAGACATTACTGCACCAGTTGATGATGCCGTCACAGTTTCAAGGTTACCTTTGCGACCATACAGGAGAGGAGCAGATACCATGGCAATTCACGTTCTAGAACAGAGTCCTGAGGAAAGTGAATCCTTGCAAATTCTAGAGGATGACATCAGAAAATATTGAAAATAATTAAAACCCCACAAAAACTGTACAAATTACTACTAAGAAAAAAGCAGATCTATGAATCATAGCTTATAGATACGTCGATTTAAGACACAGCAGTAGTGTTACTTAGGATAATAGTAGTTAGCTCTGTTAATACAACTCTGTTATTTGTATATCTTAAAATTCTTTATAGAAATGAAGGAAATATATATACCTTTGTTTTGCATATTACAGATATCAAGAGGATTGAATCACAAAGAAGCCTAATGACTAATCCGTGGAGAAACACTGGGTCATTGTCTGTCTGGGTCTAGTCTGGACCTTTTTGTATGCCAAAAATCATCTTAAGCTGTAGGTTTTGTTGGAAACTGATGCATATCAGTCTCCTGTAAGAAACCTTTGGGTCTCCGGTACATTGCCAAGGCTATCGTTTCAGGCCTAACATATTTAGGATACCTCACAAATGGGCTAACCTTGTAATATATGCTTGCAAACTCTGTAACTAGGCAACTAAAAAAAGAAGAAACCTCTATGGTCATTATCAAATTTGTCTTTGGAAACCCTTGTCCTGCTGTGCGACTTAAACCAAGACATGGTGTTGCAACAGAATTACATTTTCTCTTAAATTGTATTGTCTCATAATTCATGCAACTGTATTATCCTAGTTTTGCCCTGAACCACCAGTCTGCATTGTAGCTTCCACATCAGAGAGGCAAAATGCTAATTTTTATAGGATTTTACCTCTTGTTATTAAATAATTCTGTTACCTAAATAGTAAAGCATTCTGGTCTAAGTACACACATTTTATTTCACAGCATCTGGCTTCTCTATTGTTAATGAATAAAAACTAAAGGAGGAAGCATAGCTCTGGGCTTTTTCTGTTCCTCTTTATCTATTCCAGTTTGTAGATCCCAGGAGCCACCTGGACTTACTGTTTTGAATATCCATGGAAATACACAGATCTCTTGTAGTGACCGCAGTGCTTGTCAGAAGGGTTCTGCAGATGAACCTTCACTTGCCTCCACCAGCCAAGCTAACCCTGAGCTGCTACTCATTATGCTGAGTCCCAGTGAACTTCAAGGAGCTTACATGAAGCAGATGTTGTGATGCAATGCAGTGGAGGAGCTTTCGCAGAAGAGTTGAGAAATCCGAAGCCAGATTTCTTACAGATCTTTGTAAAAAAGCCACGGCAAGACACAAAGTAGTAAGGTATCCTAATTAACACCATGTATCCCGATATTAAGAAATTATAACTTATTTGAGGAGCTGGCTGTATGTTGCTGTCAGAATGATGACTTTGAAGATTGTACAGAAAAGTAAGTTATACCTCAAGTATAATTAAATACTCTGAACTGAGCTGAAGGTGATGAGGGCCATAAATACCACAATTATCTGACATAGTAGATTATCAGTTTTGATGATACCTATAAAGCTTCTCAAGAAAAAAAAAAAGGTGCCAAATACAGGGCAAAAACACCCTTCCCACAAGGAAATGCGGCAGCTTTTACATAGACTCATCTGTTTCTGCAGAGGGTTCAAATGCCTCCTCGGGGAACAGCGATTCCTAGGCAGAAGTGCCAGTGTGAAACGCTCTGTGCAACTGGAGCCAGGAAGGAAAATCAGGCCTTTCATTCCGGATGTATTTGAAGTCATCTGTGAACAGTTCAGGAATCTATATGTCTTTCCAGAAGGACATTAATGATTGCCCGTTTTCCAATCATCTCTTCGTAGCAGCTGGGCTGTGTGGAACAACCCTTGTGCACCGCATCCTGAAAAGTTTTCTATTTCCAAAACATTTTACCATTTTTCCACTTCAGAAGCATCTAAATTTAGAAATGGTACATAGCTCTGCCTCCCCAGGGGCCTCCAGTTCAAAAGTCCAGCTCTGTTTTGAATGTAAGTTTACAGCAAACAGCACAGCATGACATAGTGGTGGCTGAAGAACAACCTATGTCTGTTCCTCAGGGCAAAATCTTTATCCACTCGAACTGAGGGTGCAAGAGCCCAGGTGGGATGCTTGGGGCTGCGGCAGTTGAAGGCATTTTCTTTCCTCCTTTCAGTGTGGACTTCAACAGGGACGGGGCGTGTTCTGGTTCTCCCTCCGGACGGCTGTGACCCTGTGGCTGCTTGCAGCTCCCACCTCACGTTGCCTTGCTGAGGAGCGTTCAGTCAGCTGAACGCCAGCCCTGTGGTCTAGTTGCCCACTCTTCCTCCGCGAAATCCTGCTTGCTGGAGCATAGTAATCTGTGGAGCCACCCCGTGCCCTCTCCTGCTTCCACCACTGCTGTTCACCGTCCCACGGCTTCTGGGCCCTTGGTGACTTCAGAGGGAAGCAAAAAACAGATCTCGCCCTCCTTGAACTGCAAAAGCAGAATTTATTCACCACTGCAGCAAAGAGCAATACACTGGAAAGACAGACTTTTGTGTAGGGGAAGATACTTGCACATATTAGAGTGGAAAGTATGAGTCTTTGACCCTTTCATTTATCATTACATTTCTTGACCCACCTCTTCAGAGAAGGCACTTTATAAGTGATTTTGGATTTCTTTCCAACCAGTTTCTGTTCCTAGTTAGTCCCGTGCTGGGTCATATTATACTGAATGTCTCCCATCATAGAAATTTCTCTTTCTGCTCCTCCCAGCTCCTCTTCTAGCATTTTTATTGAAGGTCTTCCTTTCCCTCTTCCTGGTTTCTGTACAGATCCTATGGGCAAATTCTCCCTGGTCTTCCCTTCTCCCTGTCCCCCTTCGGCCCAACGTAATCTCATCCACCTACACAAAATCAGGTGACATATCCTTGTGGGTACCTTGGACTTCTACCTCTCTGCCAGGGCTTTCTCTCCAAATCTCAGCACCTCGCTCTGTGGCAATTCCCAGCTGATGTCAGGTCAAACTGGGTATGCCAGCAGGCTGCAGCGGCTATTGCCGGCCAGGCTGTCCGAAGTCATCTCACTGCTTTAGGGTTTCCCCTCTTTCTGTATTAATATAATACAGAATCCTAAATGCTGTAGTAAAACTGTGGTTTTTTTGGTCGTCTTCTCAGTAGCACTAGTAACAACAACAAAACAATTTCTCTAGGAACAAATTCTTAAGTTATGAACTCTAGGTTTGAACAAGGAGCATTTATATTGTGTGGAAAAGAGAAGGCCTTTGTTTGAACACAACAACCAGGCATGAAGAAAATACAGAAGTACACTTGGCCAAATTTTTCAGCTTCATTTTCTGTCAATAAGCTAGTGGTAACAGAACAGAATTTTTCTTGCTGAGTTTAATGCTTGTACTGTATTATTTTAGATATGCTCCATTACCTTAAGGCACAAAGGATCTGTTTTTTCTCAGTATGCAATAGAATTCACGCTTCTGTTGTGAATTCCTTTGACCATTGTGAGGAATTGCACAGGGAACTGTCTTCTCTGGCAAGAGGGGATGGTGGAAAACGGAAGATGCTGCTTATGAAACTCCATGGGAGTGAGTCTGTCTAGCCACACTGCAGCATAAAGTCAGTTCAATACTTATCAAAAAGCAATACATCTGCACAGTTCCACGATGCAGCCAAGTTTAGATTACTTCTTGAGAACTTTTCTAATGGATTCAACTGTGCGTGACGAAAGGCTTGCACCTGAAACCAGGCTCAAGTACTTTCACTGTGTACAAACATATGCTACTGTTGTGCTCAGCTGTGGGTTTTTGTTTGTTTAAAGGTAGAGGTACATTTGTCTGATCTTCTGGAGGAGAATCCAATCTCGTCTCTTCATCTCAGCCCTCCATTCATCAACCCTAGTTTGTCAATTCTTGAAATATTTCCTGAAATATCTCCTTCAAATATNCACCACAAAATGCTGTAGATGAGTAAAATTAGCATGGGTTCCAGAGTGACTAGACAACTTAATGAGAGATGAATCCATTGGGGGCTATTACGTGCAAAATCACCATGTCTGGTTCAGGAATCCTCTGAACCACAAATTGCTGTGTGCTCGATAGATATTCTGGGAACAATATCATGCACTTGCTCTATTGCTAAGTTCTTTTCTAGGCACTTACTGCTGCCCACCGTTGGAGATGGGAGACTGGGCTGTACTGGTGTTCCCTGACTTGGTGTCCCTGTTTCTATGTTTTGAAAGATTTCTCTAGGCTATTTCACATTTCTTCACAGGAGAAGTTGGAGGAAGAGAGGAATCAAAGGATAATTCATGGAGGAACGTGAATAGAGGTCACCAAGAAGAAAATTGAAAGAGAGGAAAGTTCCAAATATTGTCATTTCACTATGTATTTTCTCACTCTCCTTCCATAACATATTTACAATATGAGGAGAGGCTAAGCCACTTTCAGATCCATGGTGTGTAACCTGATGAATCTGAGAAGAGTGAAAAGCTTGTTGCAAGTTCTGACCCTCTTCCAGTCCAAACAGTCTGCCTCAGAGTCAAAAGCAAACAATGTGGTCGGTCTCTCTTGCTCTCTTCACATCCCTAGTGCTGCTAAATGGGTAATTTAAAAAGGCATATGTAATTCTAGTCAGTCATGCCTTAGCTAATCCATTTGGGTATAGAGTACCTGTCCCCTGCTTTCCAACTTCCAAAGAGCTTTGTTTTATTCATCGTTTTTGTGCCGTGTGTGGTCATGAAAGCTGAATATTTCAGTCCCCGTTAACTCAGTCCTGTTATTGCCGCTCTCCGTCTGCTGAACGATCAGTTTTGCAGTTTCCCTTTGACAAGTTAGGAGTTCCTCACCCTGCCATTCCCTGCGGTTGGGGGAGGTAAGGACAGAGTCTCCAGCCTTGTTTTCACAGAGTAGCCTGGACGAAGACCTAAAGTTTGGGAAACGGTTGAGATAGATAGTGAGCAGCTGTGGACTTTTTCCTGACATGCAATGAGACTTTGAGTAAATCTCTTATCTCTTGTGTGTCTAGATGCCCTGTCTTTAAAGCAGTCTATTCTCAGTGATCTGTGGTTTCAGGCTAAATTCTATTATGATTACAGAGGCAGTTTTGATCTGGCCAGGCTCGGTAGTTTAGAGAATGTTGCATAGACAGCCATACCATATCTAGAGTAAGTTAGTCTCTGAGGAAGCTCAGCCAATTTTGTACATTTTGTACGCTGAACTATTTAATCCCGCCAGACTGAAGCTTGCTCTGCACAGAGGCATTTGGGTGTCCAAGCACCCTGTGGCTCAAGGTGGCTTCGCACGAAGCCAGCCTCAGTTTAGCAAGTCTGGCACTAAGCTTGAGGTACTAAGTCCAGCTGGACCTGAGCTAACTCCCGCAGAGCCCTGAATACAACTGCGCTGTGCTTCTCAGCCAGCTCTGAGCGTCCCTGCAACGTGGAGTGTGGACAAAAGGCCACAATTGTGTGGTCCTGAAGGAATCGGCATGCTCCAGAAGGGCATATTAGCGCTAATGTGGCATCAGCCATCCTGGCTGACTTCACAGCAAACCATTCAAATGCCTTGGCACCAAGTTGCTCAGTACCATATTGCCTGCAATTTTCCATTAGCTAGGTTATTTCAGGCCTTTATTCCTCTCCTCCTCTCCCATAGCTCTGGATAATGGCAAGTTGGCCACGGCATGAAAGCAATGACTTTGCCATAACTGTATGTATTATCAGACCCTGTAAATTTTATGGTTATTTAATGCAGTCTTTCAGTTTTTGTCCACCCTTTTTTGGCTAGGCAGCCTGCATTTCAGGATCCTAGCCACGGAGCACAATGAAATTACTGGTTAACTCGTCCCTGTAATAAGCTGCACTTAAGAGTCCTGTCTGTGGGATATGCGGAAGGGATGGGCCAGAGAGCTGGAAATAGGACTTCATTGCATACAAAGAACCACAATAACAAGTACAATGTCACTGCTTAGACAGTTAAACTCGGTAGCATGCACGCAAAAGAAAAAACAGAAGTCACCAGTCTTGATAAAGGCGGTTCCCAGCAAAACATGCAGTGAATTATCTGTGGTTTTTTCCAAAAAGGAATACCAAGGTTAAATATGAGAGATAAGAGATGTAATTGTAAAGTATTGCAGTAAAAATAAAATCAGTGAAATGGGTAAAGAGGACTTTGAAAATTTGTCTTCCTTTGTCTACTCTTTGAAAAGTTTCCAGCGCTGTGTTCTTCCTTTTAGATGGTGCAGTACCTTGGCAGCATTTCCTGAAGGCTTTTCATGACCTCCTACCATAATTGCTTTGAAACCTACAGCAATCTCTGTAGAGTCTTCCTAAATGTATATTACAAAAGTTAGTAATGCAACTGTTTTTCCATAGATTTAAAAATGGAAGGATCACATTTTTTGGTGTTTTTGAGTGTTAGAGATCTGCTTTTTAGATCTACCATCATTTTCCTCTTCTCTGTTTTTTTTTCTTTTTAATTCTTGCTTAAAAACATCATAGGTGCGCCAAATTGCACAACTATATCATTATTTCAAAAGCTACCAAATCTTACACATGCAAAAAAAAGAAGCTTAACAATCTTTGCTAATCTCTAATGCAAGATGTATCCATTATTTATGAAGGCAGCAGACAAAGGGGATCTGCTCTTGAATGGAATCCTAAATACTACACGAGATAAGCCCTGGGCAGCTGCACAGCACAAGGTTCCTTGTTATTAAAGCTACTGACCAGTCTCTCGTGAGATTGACTCAGAAAGTTAGTCTCCAGCAAACTTTATACTAATTGAGTGAGAACCAGATTGACTTTTGTAAGAGAAGGAAAGAATGAAGATATGATGCTGCTATCCAAGCCCCATTTTGTACCAACACTGATCGAGTTACAGCAGGTCAGCACTTTCTGCCTCTCATCTCAGATTTTCTGCATCTCTTTTTTTCATGTGTGAGGAAGGCAAATGACCTTTAGTAGCGGGACACTGTGGTGTAGCCCTTGCATGGCAGTTAGGGGAACTCCACGTCTGGATCCAACAGCACCTGGAAATTTCCTTCCCTCTGGGTCTGTGTTCACCCACCCTAGTGTATGCGGTAGTAGCCTTAATGCCTGTTAATGCTTGCAAATGACACAATGAGGCCAAATTGCAATTTCCTGAAGGCTGAGCTTAATAGACCCTTAAATACTGTTTATTTCTACTGTGGCCGATGAAGCTTTTCCATATTGATACTCCGTACTGAGTTGGAGAGGCAGGGTCTGACAAGGGTGAGATCTTTTTCTCATCCGTACAGAACCCATTTTTGGATATCCCACTTCAGAAGGCGGCGGGCGGGGGGGTGCGGTGGGGAGGGCGGAAACTAATGGCAGAGTTTCATGAGCAAAGCAACAAGAATGATCAGAGCTCAAGAAATAATCAGGAGGGCACAGACTCTGAGGAAAGGCAGGAGGAACCGAGGTTATTTTCTGTGGAGAAATGAAGAGACGGGAGTGACATGATGTCAGCCTTCAAACGTGTTTTTTCAGACACATCGAGGCCTGCCAGGCAGAGGACAGGAAATCGTCTGACCTCTGTGTTCATGTGGGATAAGACCAGAAAAAATGTGCTAAGGGGGGATAATGCAAGTGCAGCATGCAGTTTGGGTATCAGTGAAGATTTTTAACGGTAAGGATAGTGAAGAACTAGAGTATATGTCCTAGGAAGCAGATCTGTAAGTTCTAGAGAGCTTTAAGAGGAAGCTGGAGAAGCGGCATAGGTATGATCCACCCTACTGCGGGTAATGGGATGGACTAGAGGGCTTCCCGAGGTCCCTTCCTGCCTCCTATTTGTGAGTCTTGCTATATATAAAGATTTCCAGGGTATTTCAGATGGAAATATATTAAAAAAAATCTGGGACATAAGTGAAACTACTCGTTAGCTCTTTTTTGTGCTGAATTTTCTTCCGTAATCAACACACCAGGCACAAAACACCTACAAAGCCCTGAAAGAGCTGACTGAGGGCCTGGTGTGAGGACAGCAACACCACTGAAAATGGTGGGAAACCTTTCAAAACATTTTGAGAAGGAAGAGATTGGTATCAGCCAAAGCAAGAGCTCATTTATGGATCCAAACGATCTGTTCCTTTCTTTCTCGCTGTTCTGTAAAAATAATTAAAAAAACCCAAGAAGCACAAATATAAGGGAAAATGCTTTCATGTCCCTAAGGTTTCGATATGTTCAAACTTTTTAAGAACTGGGGAATAGTTTTCCTCAGGGAAACTGTTTTCACCATTTCCCTCTTGTCTCATTTGCTAAAAAAACCCAGTGCTTTGAACTTAAAAGGAATCACACAGAAATGATGGGTTTATGAACACGACAAGGAGAATGGTGTCCGACATTTTTTTCCTTTAGAAGTATGTTCAGGTTTTCTTGTTGTGAATTTAGGCATGCTAAATTCTCCATTCTTTGTTTTAACCACATACAGAAAATGCTGCCTTTATAGTTTACATCAACATAAAATATAAGCCTGTTCCTTGTGATGCGAGCAGAATGATTCTGGATGTCAGTGCTTTACAAGGAGCTTAACTTCAGGAGAGCAAGGTCTTAAAGGTGAACTACAAAGCACAGAGAAACTATGCTTTTGTGCCCTGTAGTTAGCTGAAGGGGGAACGGTGGAATGTAGACCGTATTCTGGGGGGCATCTAAGAAGCCACAGGATAATTCCGTAAGCCTTTGTTTCTTCCTTCCTCATCCTCTACTCTTTTCTCTTGCTTCTCCCTGTGCTTTTTCCCCATTCTGTAACCCCCGTGAAGGGTGCAACGCTGGCTCTGTGCAAGCACTCCATGGTTGGGCTGGGGTTTTTACCCTGACAGAGCAGTTCACCTTCAAACAATTCTTGAAAGTGAGTTTCAAATGGCCTTGGGCATTTTGGCTTGAAATTTAGAACACCTTTTGGAAAAAAGTGAGTATATTAGCTTCATTGCTAAACTCAATTATGTTTTCAAATACACTGGACTTTCCTTCAGGGTTATTTTTATTGTTGTTTGTAATTTGCATATCTTTGTCCTTACCTTTAGATTAGAAGACTAAAAATGCCATGAAGACTTAGCATCATAAAGCAACTGAACATGTTGTTTGGTACAGTCCCTTTTTTTTTTCTTTTTTTGCATCTTGGGTTGATAGCACTACATCGACTTCATGTCTTACTTATTACTGCGTAAAAAATTCAAATTAAAGAAATCAGACAGTTGTAAATTGCTGGCATATGTAGTAGTAAATTAAAAAGCAGGCATCAACAGAAATAAAAGCCTGAAATGAATTGGAGTCCTGAGGATGCACTGCGAAACTGAAGAAAGACATCAAAGCCAGCAGAAAAAAAATTAACAATTTAGCAAGGAAAACTAGCTTTTAAGAAAAAAGACGTTGGATTCGGCAAAGTGGTGCATGGCCCATAGAGGATAAAAATAATGAAGACGAACAGCAGGGACCGCAGTAAAAATGGTTGGAAATGAATACACCCTGGAAAGTAGGTGGTACAGTCTTCACCAACAAAACTGATAGCAATTAAGCAACAATAAATGCTCAGGAGTTGTCTGAAGATGAGATATTTGCTGTTTAATGTTGTTACATGTCAGGGAACAACTGGCCTTTGAAGCTAGTCAGATCACAAGATTCATGAACCAGCTTTTAGAGCTAAATGGCAAGGAATCCCCTGGTAGTTTTTAATACTTAGTTATAGGACAGCCTAGAGGGTCGGAAAAAAATAAGTGTAAGGCATGAGTAAAATTACGTCAGGGATTATCTTGTAGCTCTTATTTATGCTTTTAGTCCCATTACCATTATGAGATGCAAGTATTAAGTGTGTGTTTGAGAGACTCTCGTACATCATATGCTAAAGCAAAACCTGCTTCCCAGGTTGTGGATCATTTTGGCGTATTCTCTTCCGTGTGGATTTGGACTCCTGTTCAACTCCGAGAACTGTTGTTGTCCCCGTGATGGTGATGAATTAGGTGAGGGTTAACTCCAAAACACATCTATCACCAGCAGCACCTATAACACCCTTGCACAAGTTTGTGAGCCCGATTCTGATCCCGCTTAGCCTAGTTTTATTCCAGTCAACTTTGGCAGAGTGACTCCTGGTTTGCTGCCATATAAGGGAGATCAAACCCAATATGACTCAGCCCATCGCTTGCCAGTCTATTCTAAGTAAGACTATAATAAGAACTTCCACAAAGGAAGCTTATTTTGCTAATATGCAAAAAAGAAAAAAGAGTAGGAAAAGCGCATCTTTATAGACATTTGTTCCACTTTTTTGGCTTTTGAACTGGATATGTCTACACAGACTATAAATATTTGCTCAAGGCAGATTTGGCATACCTATGAGCTACCCGTGTTAATTTTAATACACTTCATGCTGGTAACAGCAGCAGTAAAGATGTGACAGCACAGGCTAGCAACTGGAGTACAAGCAGCCCGGGCACACCTAGTAGTGGCTTGCACATGCCACCTTTTTATTACGCTTGCTAACTAGATTAGCACTAGCCTGAATGTGCTTACCCATCATAAAATCATTTTGCCTGAAGAGGAATGTGGCACATACATAGAAACTCGCCTGAAGAGTATGTTCTGGTATGAGGGACACAACTGTGGTTCTTGGAGTCACTGAAAAGCAGGCATTTCTGAACGGGCCCCTAATCAGGAGAAATAATGACTTTGTGCTTGAGGAAAGCACTCCCAGCACATGATTATCCTCACATTATGCCTCAGAGAGGCATTATTTTGTTACCCCAAATTTGATAGCAAAGACACACTGTTTGTAGTATTTTATTCTTGGAAAAGCTTATTAATTCTGTTGGAAAGACAGGCTATGAAACAACTTCCACAGTGGTTGCAGCTATGGGGCTATACCCAGCAAATGCCTTAGGCGTACAACTTTACGCATATGGGACAGGTTTGCTCATGTGACTGTGGATACCGCATGCATTTCACAGCAGTACGCCCTGTAACTGGTGTGTGCTCTACAAGGTCATGCTATTTGCCTTGCACGCTGCTTTTAACACAAAACCACTTGGAATGTTAGAGGATGCTCAGCTATTCACATAAGAAGTCATTCTGAGAGTTATACATTATCCTGTAGAATATTAATCAAGTTATATGTATGTATATTTTCCTCATCTGAGAAGATTATTGCAGCTATTGCCTTAAGGAGTCACTAAGGCCACTGTTCTCTTTGCTCAAATTCCTCATTGAAACGTATGTCTTTCAGGAGGCCAGTAAGAAGCCAGACTATGCATAATAGGCAAGTAAAAGAGATTTGGGGAATACATAGAGGACCAGCCATCTACATAAATCATAAGCTTATACTTCTTTGCTCTTCCTCTATTGCCTCCCTTTTTTGAGCTAAGGCACTGTGAGTAAAACCTTGGCTTCACTGAATAAAGAATTTAAAACAATTTAAAAAAGATGTGGGCAGTTTTAACTGGATCTTTTTGGTCACCCATAGGAAAAATGGCAAATGCACCATGATGATTAGTTAAAACTTGGACAAGAATGCCATACACTTCTAGCCCTAGGCTGCCTAAACTCTGAGCCATGGGTCAGATGAAGGGTACAGTTTTATACTGTTGCCTTTAGAGGCTTATTTCTGCTGTGCTTCTGTGGCTTTTTAATATGCTTTGTGGACAAGCAAAAATTTCAGAATTATTTCCTTCTCATTCAGCATTTGCAGTCTCTGGTCTGGTTTTGCTTAAGTTCTTTTGGTCGTTTCACCATAGGGGCCCG
This sequence comes from Pandion haliaetus, assembly GCA_013401275.1. NCBI lineage: Eukaryota > Metazoa > Chordata > Aves > Accipitriformes > Pandionidae > Pandion > Pandion haliaetus. The sequence goes on along the minus strand of VYZV01038468.1, from coordinate 49,200 downwards.
GAGTCAGATTCCTGGGGTGAAAGTGTAAAAGCTTACTCCATTCTTCATTTCTCCTGCAGGACTTCCAGGTTTGTCCCTAGACAAAATGCAGGACGGAGAACTTGCCCGAGTTCCCCCACCCGGTGCCGCAGGGTCTTCTGTGTGTGGCTTCACCATCTGGTAGCTGCTCCTCAGAGTGGCATTGGCAATAACTATCCTCCTGTTGTCGTGATGGCTCCGGCAGGGATGTGATGGGATGTGATGGATGGGAGGAAGTGTGGAAAGCAGCAAAAGTGTGAGGAGTTTGTGAGGAAGGTGGGGGGGGTGGTGACCCCAAAGGTTGGCAATGAGTCTTTACTTAAGTCACCTGCCTGGCCCGACGGTGAAGTTACTGGGAACCCTGAATGTGATACAAGGCATGATTAGCCAAGTTTATTGTCTAACCATGTCTGGAAAGTGGTAATCGATAGTTCACCGTTCAGCAACAGACCGTACAGAGGCATGCAGTAGGGTTGGACAGGGGCCTCTCTGGGTCTGGTACTATTCAATGTGTTCGTTAACAACTCAGATGATGAAACAGCTTAGTAAATTTGAAGACAACATAATCTGAGGATGGACTGTTAGTACACTGGAGGAGAGGATGAAAATTCAAAAATAATTTTGAGAAATGGGAGATACAGGAGAAAAGAAAAATCCTTTTCAGAATGTAAGTGTAAATTATGTCAGTTAAACAAGAAGAAATGGGCTTCGATCGCAGCAAGAAGGATTTTCTTCTTGGACAGATATTTGAAAACACTCCTAATGGTGACACCCTGTCGCACATGGCGTAAAGGGGTTCTGCTGGCCAAAGGCCTAAAGAAACAGAGGAGAAGACTCGAGGAGCAGCATTCAAGTAGCTGGCCTAGCCCTTTCATTTCTCAGGCTCTTCCTCTTTCCTCCGTGCTCCCTTTGAGGATGCAGCCAGGCAGTGTCACAGCCGGCGTTAGCCACCAACACCCCAGAGAACCCTGCCCCGAGCCACCTCAGCTTTGCCACATCCTAGAGAAAGGCTCAAAGAAGGAGAGAAGCTCTTCTCTGTAATTCCTGGTGGGAATTTGCCAAACACAGAGATTTTGACATCTAAGCAAAATTTAGGAGCTATGTGTTAGGATTTTGTCCCTTCTTCTTCCTGTCCTTGAATTTAGTGGGTTTGGGAGTGACTGAGCTGTAGCTGACCATGCTCAGCACAAGCATTCCTGTAAGGAAGGTCTTCGCAGACCTTGGGCTGTCTCCAAGGCCAGCTACCCAATAGACCCAGTCCTGCGATGGCTGTGGGACTGCTGGAGGCTGGGGACAGACTTACAGGCCATGGGAAGTGGTTCAGACGATAGCTTCTCTTCCCCCGAGCTTTCCCATTAAAAGGTGGATTGCCGTGTATTATACTAATCGTGTGCTGTCTGAGCAGCCTAGGAAAGTGGCCCTACATCTTGATTTGGGGGCTTACCTGAAAAGACAGAGTGGGGATTATATCTTCCATGATGAGTCTCAATAGTTTTAGGGTCTAATGCTCTTGGTGCAGTGGCTAAAAAATATAAAGTAATTATTTAGAGGTCCATGCCTGTGTGAAGAGAGAAAAACAGGGACAATAATGTTTTTGGACTCTTCATGGCTATAACATGAGTCTTTTGATGACGTGGTCCCTTGGTAAAAGTCTTGCTCCCAGATTCCTCTTCCTGGACATTACCACACATGTATACACACACACACACACACACGTGCATGCACAGTGCAGGAAACGTCTCTCTCATCCCGTCTGGCTTTTGCCGTGTCCTCGGGTGCCCCGACCCCGTTGTTCCTGGTTTAGCCCTGAGCACACACAAGATGGGAACGTGCCCTGGCCACTGGCAGACCCTGGGGAGAAGAGGCATTGCATTTGTCTCCAGCTGTTCCTGAGCTAAATAAAAAGGGCATTTTTGTCATCTAACGTCCTGATATTTATATTTCAGGAGGCAGAGCTTAATTTCTTCATTAACCTGAGTAAATAATTAAAATTGTTCTCAACACTTCAAGGGAAAAAGCATTAAAATATTAACTTAGTGGATGGGAAGAAGATTAAGTTAAAAAATATGAAACTACTTCTGTACATCACTGTTTGTTGCTGTTGCTGTCTCGTCTGTCCCTTGTTAACTGAAAAGAACATTTTCCCTTCTTCTAAGTCTATATTGTTTTATGTTTATTACATCTTGTCACCTTGTGGCACATCCAGCTAGATTTGCTAGAATTGGATGTTGATACTAATAATTACTTGTCTGAGCTAAATGAAAGTGCTAATGAAGTCAAGGCCCCTCTGGGGGTAGGGTCTGGGCTTCCATTCCTATGCAGGCGTAGCTGAATTTTTGGGAAGAAAGCTAACGCTACCTCCACAAAAACACTTCTCTCGAGTGATAATACACCATACCATCTCCCTTAGCAAATAGTAACAAGAGCTACAGAGCAGCAAGCAATTTGTGAAACATTGAGGAAGAAAAATAAAATTGCTGCAAACTACCCAAAGGCTATGGAGCTTAACTCAGCATGTGGCTGAACTGAAGGCAGAGCTATTTTAAATAATTGATAGTGCTGTAAATGCACATGATGCGGTACAGGAAGAGGTCAGCGCCTAACACGTAATAAGCCCTTGCCCTGAAGCGTTTATGGTCTGATAGTGCAAATGGAGGAAAGCCCTGGTACCTCATCAGAGGAAGGGGCCCCAGACAGTCGCGTGGCCTTCGGAGCATAGATGTGTCAAGGAGCGTGGGGCTGCAAATTCAGAGATGAGGCCAGTAGCTAGAAACGCGTGAGCGGGATTGGCAGAAGGTCAGATGCAGTTTGGAGGAGGCAACCAGACAATTCAGAGCTGTGCCATTTTAAGCAGGCTGACTAAGGCATGTCGGTGATTCAGCGGCGAAGCTGGCGTGCCAGCAGAGCTTTGGGAGCTCTTGTGAAACAAGATCGCATGCTGTCAAACCAAGGTCTGGCGTGACCGGTGCGGATGGGGAATCCTGCGGCTGAGACTTCCTCAGCTCAGATGTAGGGAGGTTAAGGCAGTGGGTGGAAGGCTCTGAAGATGACACTAGTTATCTCAAGTATTAGGATTTAGGGAGTATTATGTCACAGGAGCAAGCAGTTTTGTTGGTATCTCCTACCACATTACCCCTGGACGTGGGTCAGTGTGACCTGTGCGACCTAATCCAGAGGGAAACGGCAACATCTAGAAAGCTTCTGTAAAATAGCCTTATCCTTCTGGAGCCGTATAGATGCGGCCCCCGTTACTGCCATCGCCCTACCTGTGGATCGCCCTTGGGAAGCATCACGGGCCTGGAGAGCCGCCTTCTGTACCCTGAGGGCGAGTATTCGGCCCGAAGTGTGCCGAATCTGAACCAGAGAGACGTTTTTTCCTCCTGATTCTCTCTCCTGCCTATGATCTTTCTTCTGCTGGCTCTCACAGCATGGATCACCTACTGACTGTACCGAAGCCTCAGGGGGCAGGGAGATTGGTGCCAGTGAGACAGCTGGTTGCCGTTACATTATTTACTCCTTGCCCTGGAACATAAAAATAATAATGAAATGAATGTTACTTGAAAGATGGAGAAAACAGCAAGCAAAGAAGATTTTTTTTAGACTTGACAGGTTCAGCTCTAACGTATTTGCATCTTAAACATCTGTCTATGTGTAAAGAATTTTCATGCATTTGGATGCACAGAATCAAATCCTCGGTGCAATACTCCACAACTGCCATAAGCATTTTCTGATACAACTAACTCATAGTATGTTAAGTAATTTATCAATATTTTAAGAAGAGGTACTTTTGGTAAAAAAACCCCTTCTCCTTTTCCCCATTTAGCAGAGATTTTTTGAGGATAGCTCTTAACACCAATTTTTAAACAGAATTCCCCATTACTCTCCATATCATCCCAGTTCTGAAAAGTGGCGTGGTACTGCCATATGTTAGCTGCTTAAAAATGTTGTATTTAACCAAGCAACAAGAAGTCAATTTTGTGATACAGAACAAATGTAAAGACATATGGTGAGTAGACCTGCCTGGGGAACACCAAACTTTCTGGTTTACAGAACAAAAATGTCTCAGTATTTTCACTGCCTACTCCAGAGTCTGCTTCCAAGAGAGCCTGTAAAATCAAGAAGACATATGGGGCAGAATTCATCTCACCTAACCTGAGTCATCTACAATTTAAACATCTACATCTGAGCTAGGCACCTTGGGCTATCTTTACCATCAACAGATAGAAAGGCACTTTAAAAGGGCTCGATTTATTAGCTCTCTTTTAGATGTCTAGTTTGGGATAAGAATAGTAGGTTTTTTTTTTAGAAGGGTCTGTTTCTCCCATTGGGATTGGCTATGCAAAAAGCTTAGATGAGTGATCCAGATGAAAACTTCCCTATGTAGGCATGAATGTTCAGAAGAACCCCACCCACAGGTAAGATTTCTGGACCTAGAGGGTGTTGAGAATGTCCAAAAATGCAGATGTGTGGTATGAATTCCACAGAGAGTTTGGAGGTGTCATTCTTGTGGAAAAAAGATGCCCCGATCATCTAAAATATTTTCTGAAAACCTAATTTTGATTGAAATATTTCACTGAATATTTGTTTTATCACAGTTTTCTCTCTCTTTTTAAAAAGTAAACAAGAAATAGGCAAAGTTGATGCAGTTTTGCAATGTTGGGTAGAATGTGCTCTTCTGAGGGAATATAGTCCCCTGCAGGTTTCTCTAACACTCTATACTTTGCAATGTCAGGCCTCACTGCTTCAGAAACATTCATACTACTTCTTGAACTTTGCAAGATGCCCTAATGACAAGATGACGTATGTGTAGCACGAGCTGACTTTGGGAAAGCTTGGAAAATGTATTTACAAAGTATGTTGCATCTTTGCCAGTAAAACATTTTATGACATATACTCAGTTGCTAAATTAGAAACCCTCTTTATTCTGTTAAAATGTCACAACAATTTCTATCCTTGAGCTTCATTCTTTGGAGCACACCCAGACATGCACATTGTTTTGCTGCTGTTGTTCTTGTTATGATGGTGAAGGAAGACTAGCATTCTTCGTAAAGAGGAATGAAGGACTCATCTGGAGCCAAAAATAACTAATGAGGAAGCAAGGAGGAGGCTGATGATACCTTCTGCCTGCAGGGAACCAGCGCAGGCACAACAGCGGCTTACGCTGATGTCCTTTGCTTCATAAAGCTGCGTAGCTCTACCAGCTCCCCTTGGCCTCTCTTCTTTAAGGTCCAGCAACTTAGATTTTACTTTTTCAGGCAGTGAGGGAACGTTAGGTACTCTGCACCTTCCTCCCCCCGAGCAGCGATGTGCTCTGCGTTTCTGAAATTGTATTTCAGCAGATCAGGGAGGAAGAGGCCACAATATTGATTTGGAAAACTGCATTACATTAATGGCAGCTCCTCTCTTTTTGGTTTAATTATAAAAACCAGTCATGAATGCAGATCTGTTCTTGTGTCTGTTGAAAACTGAAACTTCACTGAAAGCAAATTAAAGTCCTGATTGCTTAGGCGGTCAATGGAATATCCATTTAAAACTTTATTTCTTGTACCAAGAGTAAGGAATTTTATAAAATAAATGTAAATACAAAATGTTACGCTTTTGAATAGGATATGTATCAACAAATATTAATAGTTCAGTACCAAAGTTTCAGGGAGGCAAAAGCACCCGCAACTGAGAAAAGAGAGGTAATGTGCTGAAGGCACAAAGGTAAGGCCCACAGCTGCTAGATTTCTTTGCACAGGGGTTTCCCACTGCCCCAGCGGGATTTCGGCACGAGGACTGTGGGTGAGGTGTCTAGATTGTGTGTGTTCCCCGAATGGCACTTTGTTGTAGATAACTTTATATAAATGGATTATGCAGTTTACTTTTCTGCTATCAGGGGATCTCTGTGAGCATCAAGAAACTCACAACATTAAGAGTGGCTTGTCTAATGATTTTTTGCATTCACTTGGAGTCAGAAGCATGAAAGCCCATACTGTTCAGTATCAGTAGAATCTCTTTCCCATATGAAGTAACTTTAATATTCCCTTTTAAATTCTAGGTGAAACTTCAGAGTTTTGAAGTCAGGAAAACAGTCCACAATCTATCTACACACTGCATATACTAGCATATAAACTAAACAAACATAAGGAAATGACAGAGCAGCAGCCCTTCAACATATGGGCAGAACGATTATCTAGGAGGTTATTTTTAAGTCCAAAACCCCTTTATCTGTCCTTAAAGTTCCCAGTTGTTTAGAGGAACGTTTTCTGATGCTGCTGGCTTTCTTCTGATGCTGTCTGTGCTCTCTTCCGGGCGATCTGTGTGACATTCAGCAATGTAAACTCATGACTAATTAAGTTGCCTGCTGACTATTTCTGACACACATGGTTCTTCAACATAACAAATTCCACAATAAAAATATAGCAAAGCAAGTAAAAATTGCACAACAAACTCTTTAGCCCCAAATATGAATCATTCAGATTTAGTTGGGAAAGGAACCCATTTAATTGTTTCCCATAGGATCAACCACAAATAAAACACAAATGTAAATATTTATTTGAAAAACGGTGGCTCTACTAGCAGCTAAGCCAAGGCACTCCCAAATGCAGGGCAAATTTTGATCTCAGTTTGCAGCGAGNAATGTGTGTAAGGCTGCACCCCACTGAAGCTGGAGGGTGTAACAAAGAACTTAAAAACTAGGAGCTTCTACAAATGAAAAAAAATCAAGAGATCATCACCTACAAGAAAGGCCCATATAAAGTTGGTGTGAGCCTACTGAATTACACTTTTGGAGGTAAAATATGTTTGACAGATGGAAGTAGTGATAACCTTCTCCAAGCCTGGCAACAAAGGGACAGAGATGGGGAGAAAAAACCCCAAAGGGCCAGGCTCGAGCAAGCCCTGAGAAGAGCCTAGCACAAAGAGCTGTTCTTTGACCCACGGGCAGCAAAATGATGACTGTTTGGTAAATCTCTAGGCATGAAAATGTGTCTTTCTAAGGTATTTGGAAGTATAGAGAGGCCCTCTCCCAGGCTTCTTGTCAAATCAGCAAAGAAGACGTCTAACTCTGGGTAATGGCTCAGTTCAAGAAGTTGTAAGAAGAATCAGTCAGATCATTGCTTAATATTTCAGTGAAGATAGCCTCTGACTGCGTGGGCCAGTAATAATGTAATGCATGCTCAGAGCTCCTGTCATCCGAGTATCTAAATGACTTTCTTAGAAATGATATAAGCTTCTCAGCAGATGAGTAGTATTATTTAAAAGCTGCACATGACAATGTGCGTGTACGTTAAGAGAATTGTGCAATTAAACAGCCCTTTTAAAGACAGAGCCAAGACATAACCCAGCCTTCCTGACTCCCAGTCCCCTGTTGATACCAGCTGGACCATTTTCTTTCTCATCCTTCGTAACAAATAATCTAGCTGTTCGTCAATATTGCACAGCAGCGTTTTCCAAAATTTGCAGGTAAAATTCTGTGCTGCATCTCCGGGAGATGCGATATAAATGTCGTAGACCTGGGGGAACTCTCCTTCTTTTACACATCAGTGGCGTGTACTGGACTTTTCAAAGGTCTTGCAGCTTAAACCCAACGACCACAACACAACTGAGAGCCACCCTTGCTCCTGGTGTTTTTCATCTCCTCGCTGGTCCCCTTCCTAGCATTGCCCTACGGCAGTATTGGCACAAGTGTCCAGGTTTCGCTACGGTCTTCAGCAGTGCTTTAACCAAAGGAATATTTGCTGCTGACGATTTTGTGGATCTCTTTTGTTGTGCTGTCAATACTGTATTTGGCATAAAGGGACTGAAATGTGGTGAAGGATCTTGCCGTCACCTATTTTTGAATGCTGAGTTTTCTCCTTTCACATATTTGTAGGTTATACATAAAGTATAATCAATAGGTCAAAAAACCATGAAGTAAGCAAGCCATTTTTAAACACTACCCTTTGAAATGTTCTCTCTCCCGTAGGTAAAGCAATGTTAGCTAACTCTAAGTACCTAGACACAGAAAGGTGAGAGTGGGCTCCTTTTTGAGCCTTTGGATGTATACTTCCCAGTAAGTTCATACAACCCGCTTACGGTGAACTAGTGGCCAACCTCCTGACCTACCACACTGCCCCTGCCTTCTGACGGTCACGCCACCACAATTATAGAACAGGAAATTAAAAAAAAAGGAACTGTGGTACTTTAATCTGCATAATATGATTTTTAGTAGGGGACAAATACACTGTTGACATAGGTGACTTATTACAAATACTCCCATTGGATATGGTTGACCCAAATGGCACAATTTCAGATTCGGACTGAAATGTACTAAGCTGCATCTTTGTGGCCCATCACTATAGTTTACAATTGCTGAAAACATCCACGCACTGCACAGACGGCAGAGATCAGTTAGTCCAAAAGACTCACAAAGGAACAAGCTTTAATGATAATTTGGGATTTTTTTGCTTGCATGTTCCGATAGTCTTTTAAGGTGACTATAACAAACAGAAATTAAGAGGGAAAAGTGCCATCAATCTTTGTGTGGAAGGTAACAGTGCTGTAGTCAGGACAGTTGCCAATTTTTTTTAGATCCAGCTGTGCCCGAACTTCAACACAACTTTTTTCAGGATAGCAGCCTGCCTGAGTCTCACCCCTCCACATCACCTCCTCAGAGCCAGCACAGACCTGGGCCATGTCAGGCAGGAGATCACTTCTGTTTCTGTGAGAGGGGTGGAAATCTGTACTGAACGTGGTGTGGTGTGCCTCGTGTAACTCTAGTTCCCTTCTACTTGCACTTCTAATGGTGTGGGCTATGCTTTGACCTGGACATCTGGCAAAGATGCCAATACCCAGGCTAGTAGGGTCAAACCCAGGCATCTGTCAGGTCTGACTTTAGGGTTATTTCTGGAGCTGGAAGAATGCAGAATAGTGATGACTCTGGCACAAATTTTCCTTTTTAAAGGACAATAGAGGTAATACTCAGAACAATTATGCAAAACTCACTAAAACTTTCAGGAATTTACAAGTAGGTACTGGTAAATACTCAAGTAGCAATTGGTGGGATTGCAAGTGCAAGCCCTTTTTTAATCCAAACAAAGCAGAGAACAAACACCAGGAGACCATGAGAAAAATGGTTACGCTGATATAAAAAAGTGCAGCTGAAAGAAGTGGCTGCTGAATGTTAGCAAATACAAACAGTGCAGTTAAGAAGGTCTATAAAAATAAGTACAAACAAGCCAAAGGATAAGTGGGGGGAATAAGACTTTACTCTCAAATTGTAGATCGCTCCTCACTAACATCAGAAGGTACTTCCAGTATCTTCTTATTGAATTGTAACCAGAGGAAAAGCTGTTTGAAAAACACCGAAAAACACTGTGTGCATGTTTATACTGCTTTTACGAAGCCCTTTTCCTCTGCAGCTATCTGTCCATCTGTTCCCACTTCAGCTTTATAGTTGTATTTGACTCATGGCAGGTCAAACAGAAGGGGGGCTGTCGACAGCCGGTGTCTCTAATGCTCTAAGGGGGTGCCTCTGCGGGTACCTTCCCTCCGTGCCTAACTGCAGATGGGGGCAGAAGCATGGCTTATCCTCATCCTACCCACCATCTCCTTCAGGGCTGAGAAGCCAACTCCTGCCTTTGACCAGCCCACTGTATCGATGCCCATTGCCTCCTGCTAGCTTTTCAAACCCATGCCTCCATGCTCTGTCTCCTGCTGTCCCCAGCCCTCAGGAGAAGCTCTCTGTAAACATGTGCAGAGCTGCCTCATATTCTCTCTTCAGTCCTCCCTTAAAACTCTGCTTTTGCCACATTGCCTCCATGAGTTTGCATGAGACCTACTAGATTGACGAGTATTTGTTTCACCACTTCCCTAGGCTTGTTCTCTGCTTTTCTGCCTATCTATCTGCTGCAACTTTTCCTAACTTTAAACTGTAAGTTTCTGGGGGCCGGGACTGTCTTCTCACGTGCTATTTAAACAAGGCCTCATACAAAGACTGCCATTCATGACATCAACACCTCTCGGCTCCCCAGTGCAATACAAATCAGCTGTGGCAGTTGTTAATATATTAAATTCAGTTTTTGCTGGATTTAGATCTTCCCCGAGAAACATCCTTATGATCAGGACTGAAGTCTTAGCAAGGGCTACTGAGGTCCAGAGAGAAAAGATGACCCATGGTTTGATGTACTTGTAACAGCCTGGGTGATGCAGGAGGCACGTCTGTCTTGCACAGAATCCTGCTCATCACCTTCATACCCAGCTTCAGGATTAACGAATTTAGTGGCAAAGCCATGTCATGCATCCCTGTGAGCAGGCCATCATCTGAGAAGAAGCAGTTAAGGACTAGACCCTAAATGGCATTTAGGCTCCTAACTCCTATTTAAGTGACCAGTATACCCCAATTCCAATAGGAGTGCAGGCTCCCAGATTTGAGCTATTTTTTGAAAACTGGTACTCCCTGGTCATTCAGGCATAGTACAGTCGGACAGTAATGTTAAGGATTTGTATCACTTTCATTAATGGATGATACACAGCTTTCCTAAGAGACCAAGAAACTTCATAGTGACGTTACAGCCCTTGTGCTGAACAGGTACACCTCCCCTGCTTCTCAGGGCTGCATTAGAAGATGTCTCTGGAAGAAACCAAAACATTGGCTGTGGTTGCCTCACCAGTTCTTCCACAACCCGGCTTTGTATTTGGAAAAGCATTTGTATCATAAAAGTCAATAGTTACAGAAACTGTGGTGCCTTCTAGGAAGGAGACAACAGCGAAACTGAACCGTGCGTGAGGGTGGGTGGGAGGTAGAAGCGGGATATGATCACTGGGGGACGGACTCGCCGAGTCCTCACTAAGCACTGTGCAGGTTTTAGTGGATGGACCGTGTTTCTGTCAACACCACAGGCTCTAATCTTATTGTCTGCCCTGCTTATCCGATCCTGCACGCTAATACAATTTAACTTTCCTTAGATCAAACACACACAGATGAGTGGCTTTGCTGAAAAGAAAAAGGTCCAGCTGGGGCAGTTTCCTTCCGAGTTACGGCAATGGTGGTGAACAGCTTCAGACATTTTTAATAAGAAAAGTTGTGAATGTCTACTCTAGCAATCCATCTATGAACAAGGACAAAACCGGGCCGTTAAACTACTCAGTTAAAGTATATCATCAGCCATATTTATTGACCTGCCTGATCAGGTTGCTGGGAATCGCTCGAGAGGCACCGTGCCCACTGCTGTGGCTCTCAGCAGGACCCGCAGCCCAGCCCTGGCGAGCACGAAGCTGGGGGGTCAAATTTCCCAGGTAAAAACAAAGACATTCCAGATTACCAGACCCCTTGCAGAGCTAATATCCTTTCTTTTGATGTGCACAAGCTCATCACTGAAACCTGACCCTTATTAGTACCCGAGGGGCTTGGTGTTAAGCAAATAGAACTAAGACAGTACCTGAGACTGCCTGGTCCCTGCTGATATTTTTCTGGATTGGGTTAAACTTTTCTGAGCATATCAGCTGCTTTCCCTTCAGGATAAACATAAAACAGCCACCAGCTCATCTGGAATGGGGGGGGGACGACCTCCACCCCTACCGACGTCCCAGTGGAGCTGGAGTGGGAATATTCACCCAAGGGGATGCCGATGCAAGACGAGAGCGCGGGAGAGAACCCCAGTCGTGCCTCAGTGTGCCTGCAGGGAACACAGCAAGAAAGATCACAGAAATCCTGGAAAGACAGGAAAGGCATGAAGACCACAGGAAAAGCCCCGGATCCTTAAAAACAGCTGAGTAAGCAAGGTTTACTGCCTGAGCGTCTCGGGGTTTTGGTTGCACTAATACCCTCACTGGCTCTGCCTAGCCTCACCAGGGACCAAACCTCTACCCACAGGCCCCTTTAGACCTCCACCTGAGCAGTGACGTTGGGGTGCTGGTCTCCAGCACTGCCACAGCTCTGCCCAGCCATGGACCCCCTTGATCCTGGCCTGCGGACTGACCTTCTGGCTTGACCTTGGACCCACCTCACCACCATGGAGATGCCCGAAGATCTGGACTCTTGGTTGAACCCAGCTGTCCCCAGCTGCCCTGCTCCCTGCCTGGGGTGAAATCCTGCCCTGCCCGTCCCCATGGTGAACCCCAGACCCCGCCAGGCTCCCAGGGAGGTGCTGGCCCAGGCAGGACCCATGCAAAGTCCTGGCCAGAAGCATGGGACTGTAATTCCCCTGCTTGATTGTCAGCTGCACTCAGGGAAGTATTCCCAGATAGGATCTTTGTAAACAGGGACCTCTTGCATCTGCAGATGTCTGGTTTTGCCAGTATTTTTTTCAGACAATGCACAGGACCCTGAATTCTGTGTAATTCAGAGTCAAGAAAGCAACGCAAAGCACGTGGCTCTGGTGTCACCAAGGTGCCGTACGTGCATGCCGACCAGAACGCGAGATGCCTATTTTGATGGGAACCCTTATTCTTTGTCTCTTAATGCCCTTGCTTTGTACAGGCTCTCTCCCCAAAGGGATCTTCTCTTTTGCAAGCCGATCCTTAGCTGGTAGCTTGGCATCCAACCTCCCCATCACACAACACAGAACTACTAGGCAGCAGCACAGTGAAGCTTTGTTATGGGTTTGTCCTCACTGAAGAAACAGAGACCCCCCAGCTCTTCTGCCTAACGTGGTTAATAGCTGGTTAACAGCTCCTGACATAATGAAGTGGCTCCTGGTGCTCAGTATCGCCTTACTCAGTGTGAAACACAGGCAGTGGCCAACCTCGAGGCTGGTTCCTCACTGTCCCTTCTCACAATTTGGTTAAATTAGCAAGAAGTCCTACCTCCTTTTCTTCACATGCTTTCCTGTGGAAGTCCATGACATTTTGCCAAACTTTGGTAATTTTTTGTATTACTTTGTAGAAAAAGCTAGGGGTTTTTTGACAAATCAGCACATCTTTTTCTTTTTTCCAGTTGGAAATGACCTTTAGATTTTCATGTTCATTACAAACTCCCAGAGTACTGAGGGTGTTCTCAGAGGGATTTGCTGGTGCTGATAATTACAGGTGCTCATTGCATTGGTTGCTTGATGACTTCCCCTACTACTTTCTGTTTAGTAAATGAACTTTTTTAAAAACCATGTGTTTTTAAAAGCTCCTTAGAGCTGGGAAAAAAGCGTGGGTCAGCAGTAAGAAGGAGCACTGGAAATGACAATGCTTGTCCGTTGTATTGCCAGGTAATTCTCAGATACAAACCAGAAGATGTTAACAGCTGTCCCCAGGATACTTGGAGCCAAAGACGTTGAGAAGAGGAGGGACAGACAGGTAGAGGGTGATCAGAGCTGTTCAGTCAATCCATAACAGAAGAGCAAAAGGGGGATGTTACCACTTCACTGCTGGCGTTTAGAGCATTTCATACCCCCTAACACGGTGGGTACAAGCGCGGGGGAGCCTGCTGGACTCTGAGCTGCTGCTGGGCAATTCTCAGTAGTTATTTAGTGTGCAATGTGTTAGCTGGATTAAGGCATTTGGACAGAGATTGGTGTGGTGCATTGTGTCAGAAGGCCTTTTAAAAAAATTGGTTGAAAGATGTTGATACTAACTCCAGAGGAACTGGTTTCTGCAATTTTTGTCAGGGCAAATGGCCATAACTCTAAGTGGGAATTTTGCTCACTGCCTTAGGCTGGGTTTTGAAAGGTATTTAGGTGCTGAAAGATAGAGTTGGACTTCTACTAAGACTTTCAGAAATATTGTCTGCTTCATAAAATCTTACTTGGCACATGTCTGATTTGTTTGGCACTTGAATATCTCGGAAATCTGGCACTGTGTGGGTAATAAATACAGGAAAATAACGGGAGTTCCGATTAAAAAATAGCAACGTTGTTTTTTACAGTACCAGGATTGGCATGCTGTTAAACTGATTTTACAATGAATTCAGGATCTCTCACAAGGTGCACGGAACTAAAAAGTAGAAGCAAAAAATGGCCACCTAAAAAAACCCTCCTAAGACTATGCAGAAAGCCTACCTTATAAAGCCCCCCGTCACGCAGATTCAGATGATTTACTTTTGGCTTGCTTGGTTTTTTTTTTAAAACCTTTTCTCTAGAGAATTATTAGATGAATGTGGAATTGTAAATTGAGTATATAGATCTTTCTACACATTTGCAGAATGAGAGATCTGAAATAACATAACCGACATTCTTAAAACTGGTAAGGACAGCCACTTGTTCAAGACGGTTAAATGTATCCTGCAACACTGAGCAAATCAAACTGCACAAAGAGGCGGTGTCAGGAGATTGTAGTGTGTCCTAATCCTGAGTATGAGCCTCCACTTTGGTTTGGTTTTTTTTTTTTCTAAGGGTGAGAAATAGTCTGGTTCTTGAATATGTAGATCAGTATAATTTAATTAGCTTTTATGACCAGGACTCCTCAGAGATAACCATAAAAGTCAATTAGACTGTATTAAAATGCAGCCATTTCCCTGAAGCTTCTGTGAAACAGCCCTTACTTATTCAGGAAAATGGTAAAAATCTAGATATCTAATCTAATAAAAAGAATAGCCACGTAGAAAGAATGCTGTTGTGGTTTTTAATATAACAGGTTTCCTTCTGCAGTTCCCCATTGCCTGAGATGCATTGTAACGTACAGGTCATACCTTGAGTTTATGCATTTATATGCGGTACTGGCCAGCCAGTATGATCTCGCAGTCCATTTAAAATTGGATTTGAAGAAGATGGTTAGCAAAGCGCAGTGCCTCAGGGCAAAAGCTGATTATCTGCAGGAATCAGGAGAGGATGTCCCAGCTGTACTCCCCCTCCTAACTCCAGATGTTACACACACATAGCCGGCTGAGCTCACAGGAAGATGGGCCAATACCTAACCATGCAGCCAGAGGATCGCGTCTTAATTGATGCCTTCTTTCCTCCCCCTCGCCCCTCTGTATTGTAAACAGATCTTCATCTGTGCTATGTTTAAGAGCAGCTCTGAGGTGACACTTGGTGACCATCCAGCAGTTACCTGCTTGGTCTGTCTCCACTTAGCCTACCACAAGGCCATGGCTAGTCCATGCACGATGGCTCTCTGCCTCGAGACGAGGTTGCCTGTTACTCCTATGGGCTTCGTCTCCAGCGCACCTGGAACTTCAGGTTGCTGCTGAAGTGGAAGCTTTTGAGGGCAGGAATCACAATTACAATTACCATTTTGGTCTCTCTAATGAACGTTACAGACATATACGTCCATATTACAGAATAGTCAACATTTCATTTTTAGGTTTGCTCTTTTTCCTCTGAAAAACATGTTCTAGCTATTACGAAGAGCAAGATTCTACTGTGAATTGGCCTGATCAAGTACCCACTCTCTTAAATATTAGTATGCCTATCAATGCCAGGAATGGCAGGTATGGATTATGCAGAGCAGAGGTGGGGAGGGGTGAGCAGCCTAAAGCTATCATATCTTGCCCACCTGCAGTTTCATCTTGACAGAAGGAGTGGCAGAGCAGCTGGGCAGCTTCCCCATCACCGCCACATGCATCTAGCCCTGAATTCCAGCAGAGCCTTATTTATTTCAATTAGCTCATTAGACCTTCCAAGCCTCCATGCTTATCTCAAAAATAAATATTTGCTGTACAGCATGTCACACTGCCTGGTATTATGTTCTCTGTGTAAAGAAAGTCCTTGCAAAACATACCACAAAGAACTTGTTGTAAATTTATTGTGAGAATCTTCATTCTGGCTTTACCTGATTTTTATAGGATTAAAGGCTCAGAGTTGATGCTGCATTAGTGTGTCATTTCTGTGGAAATTATTGCATTTCATAATAATGTACTCACGTTCTAAAGGAGAGAGACAAGTGTGAAGCAAACAGAACTCACATCAAACTCGTGGCAGATAAGAACAAGCATTGTCTTGAAATCTCAAGTTCTTCTCTTCTTTTTTATGGCATAAGGAGAAATATTTGAGAGTTAGCAACCATGGCACTGAGGTGATGTCCCTTCCATCGACGTAGTTAATCTGTCAGCAATCCATCAGCAAACCTGTTTTTCAGACCTGTTAACTGCCGTCTGAAAATCAATTCCAGACTTAATCATGGACAAAGAGGGGTATTCCAGCATTCTGCATGCGGGTGATACACATACATCGTTGGGAGAATAGATTCCAAGGTCTCAGACCATAAGAAATTTTATGCTTACAGTATTTATGACAGAATATCACCCTTGTGCTACAGAGTGCAGAAACCTAGACAGAATAGGTGATTCAAATGCAAAATAGTTTGATCCTCTGATGAAAATTCCTTGGCCTTTGGCGTTATCATAAAATCCAAGGCATGTAAAAATTGTGCTGGAATTTGCCTCTTGTCATATCTCATTGCTTAATTATTAAACATGTTCGGTATGGTACAGTTGCTCTATAATAAAGTGTGTCATTATTTGAGCAAGCAAAATTCCTTGTGCTATTGTCTTCCTAGATTGTCAATACCTGATAAGGGCCAGGGCTGCAGCTCCTGGCTGAAGCAGGGCCACGCGGCTCTGCAGTGTGAAACGATAGAAACCTGGGGCCATGCCGGCACTTGGAGAGCAACCAGGCGCTGTGTTTTCAAATCTTTATCTTTTTCTTCGTGAAGAAACAAATCATGCATCCTTCTCTCCAGCTGGATCGACCCAGGGGGGAGAGGATAGGACTGTGACCCTTTGGCACTGGCAAATGCCAAAGACTTTGGGGCAAGGGGGTGGAGATAAAACTGCCAGTGGTATCAGGCCAGGGCACCAAAATTACAGAGGTTGCTACACTTTTCAGTACACAGACGCGAGGTAGAAGGAAGAGCACAGTTTAGAGAACATATATACTGCAGCAGCAGAGAAAGGACACCCTTCCTCCTCTGCCCCTGCTAGCCCAAACCCAGTTTCTCAGGATGGGCCTGAGAAAGGAGATCTGTCCGAGGCACATACGTGAAGCATTTCTGCACCTGATCTTTAGGCTTTCCACTTAAATATAACCAAGGACCCCAAAACCAGCATTAGTGAGACAGACGATGACAAAAACTTTCATCTCTGTCACCTTCAATACAAAGCACTGGGCTTAGCGGCAGTGCAGCCCTCAGTGGACACTCTCCTTCAGTTTTACCGTCACCACTGGCTTTGGGCGCCCCTACTTTTTGTCCTCAATTGGAACGGTTTTGCCTGTTTTTCCAGATGGGGTTTGCGGGGAGCCACCCTTCCACTGATGCTCGTCGGAATGGTATGAGCTCCCGGCCATGAATATTAGGCACAGCTCAGCGTCTTCACTTCGGCAGCCCAAAACTGAGACGTGATACATCCAAGTTAATGGCTTTTGACTCTGTTGGGTTTGTTATCATTTTCTGCGCAAGTGCCAAACAGTCCCTTGAATTAGAAAGGGAGCAGAAGAGGTGTGAGGCTAAAACAGTGATGAGAGACACTTTCTCTGTCCACCACCTCGGTCCCGCTCCCAAGGTCTGACCCCCCCTCACGTAAACGTGCAGCCCAGCGCTGGGCCATGCGGCGATACCGGCAGCGGCTCTGAAACAGCACAAAGAAACGCCAGGAATATGTAGCGAGCTCAGGTCCTTGCAGCACCTTTGCCGAGGTGCCTTCAGCTGCAGGGATAACGAACCTGCGTCCGCTCTGCTGTGCTGCAGGGAAGAGCTTGACTCGGGGAGATGCTGCGTGACTGAGCTATTTATTAAACGCAGGTTCTGCCTAAACAGAAAATTGTAGCTGCAGGCTGCCTGGGAGTATCTGTAGGGTGCTTAGTTTTAGTTTTGCTCCTCCAGAGCTGCACGTGCCTGGGCTCAGCTCAAGCCAGGGTGAGCCTGAGGAGCCAGGTGGGACGGGCAGCAAAGCGTGCCGGTGCTGCACGTACTTCTGTGGATGCGATGCTGCTCATTTATCTCCTCCCTGCAAACTGGGGCGGCTGAGGTGCAGGCAGAGCCTCCGCAGCTACTCCAGCGGTGACCCCCCCGCGCAGAGCTGATGCTGGCGGCTGGGGCCGGTGACCGCTCTGGTGCTGCAGCCGGGGCCCGCCGTGTGCTGGGGGGTCCCGCTCCCCGCTCCCCTCTCAGTCCCCTCGGGGCTGCTGTCGGCTGCAGAAGGCACAGAGCCCATCGCCCTGCCTGCTGCTTCAGCTCCCAGCACTGCATGGGTCTGTCCCTGACCGCCGCTCTTGCAGAAGTGGCAAATTTGGGCAGGCGGCAAGGCAGAGAGCTGGAGGGGGCTTTTATGGTTGGGGCCTTTTTTGATGGGGGTACAGTTTTTCCAAGGCAGTCGAAAACCTTATACGGGTCTTCTACGGTTTATCTCTCATCTCTAGTGCATGTTGTGCACAGCAATGCTATAGATTTATAGCCATATAATCTAGCTATATTTTCTAAAAAACCAGACTGAGACTTTTTAAAAAAAAATAATCCTAGAAGGTAATTTCTTTTGAAGCCAACTAACTCAGCACTTGCAAACCTAACTTTATAAAAAGAGCTTTATGCTGAACCGTGGGCCATCCCACCCCACAAAGCTTTTCAATGAATTGGAAATGATCTGTCTTTAATGTCTTGACCTCGTAGCTCCAAGGGGGATCTGGCAGCAGCCCCGTACAAAAGCCCCGGTGGGAAACATTTAACTTCCCGAGATGTTACTCCCACAGTGTACATGAAAAGGAATGGCTTCAGACAGCGCAAGGTGAGTTTTGTGGATCACAAAACTCGACCAAAGTAGGCCTGAAATACAAATAAGTAAGTAAATAAATGTGTCCTCTCTCTCCTTTACCATGCACAAGCTGGAAGGTAGTATGGACAAAAATAAAGGTCCTATAGACAAATGCTGATGCAAAAGCCTAATTGAGGAGGTCCTTTAATTTTATCGCAGAATCTTTTGTCCAAATAGCAGAGGTCTGCGTAAGGCCTGGCTGTGTTTGCTGTGTCCAGGAGCCTTCTGTTTGCAGGGGGAGTAGAGGCTCTAATCTGTATCGCCCGGAGTGGAAGCACACACACCGCTTCAGTCCGCAGCCCGACACGCTCTCCTGCCTCCCCGTGCAGATACGTTATCTCTTGGATTCATGTGTGACCTCTCAAGATATTCTGCCTTTACCACTTAGGCTTTCCCCATCCCTACCTCAGGAGGGAACCAGGAGTTTTCCCCATTGTGAATTAAATTAATGAGAAAAGAATCTAGGGAAAATTGGCTATTCTTTGGCTGATTACCTTTAGTTATCCTACTAGCCGTGTTGGGGTTCAGCATTACTGAAAGAATGAACAATAATCTAATTAATATGCTTACTGTAGTAGAATAGAATCTAAAGACGTATTCAGCTTGTCGCAGCATGCACTTTTAAATTTTTTACTCGGCAGTAACATTAAAACAGCCAGACTTTCAGCCCTACAAACTGTGGATAATGAATTTCTTTCATCCCAAACAATTTACTCCCCTGTGTATTAAAACACTTAACCAGATCAGTTGTATTTGTACCAATGCGTGCTCTGACGTGCAGAGCAATGGAAAAAATGAGCAATCAGTGTGTAGTAATGATTATTTTCTTGGAAAACATTTTTTCTAAAAATGATAGAAATAAAGTCACATATTTCTCAGTCACAAGTGAGTGTTGTTTACACAACCAACATGAATAATGAAAACAAGTATATTCCCTCCTGCCCTTGCTCTCTTTGGATGCTCTCCAGCATTGACTGAAGTCAGGGAGAGCTGTGCTGTTGACTTCTCTGGAGCAAGATGGGATCTGCTGCCTGCAGTCGGCATTTCCCTCGGACGAGCACAGCTCTGGAAACACCATGCCGATGGAAAAGTCCCATGGAGAAGGCAGAGCTCATCGCTCTCGGGGTTAGAAGGATCGCCCTCCGGGCCTCAAAACAAGGTCAGAGTTGGGAGGGAGAGGATAAGAGATTTAAAATGAAGGTTTGCATGCACTTTTTTTCTGCCATTCTTGTTTCTGAGGCATTTAGCTATATTTGATTGTATTTTTAGGCTCTGTTCCAGGAGCAGATTGAAGAACTAAGAACTTTGTGAAATGAGAGTTAGGATTTCTGCATGATCCCTTCACTTCAAAAACTAATGTTCTGAAAGAAATACCCCGCCCTGCAATACTTGTTAAAATACAGATATTTTGTAGAAAGGCAATTCTAAGCTAGCCACACGAATTAGGTCTCAAGAATATAATTCTCTACTTTTTAAAGCTGATACAACAGCACAGAAACGATGCAGTAAGGAGCCCGTCCTTTCATCACATGTGTTTTGGGGTTGATTTTGGTGTTATTTTAAAAACTTGCATGGAATTAGGCTTTTCAGTTACAAAAGCACGTGAACATTTTTCAAAGCAACTCCCAGCAATGCAGCTAATCTTTCCAGTAAAATGGAATTTAGGGGAAAGCTTTCGGCACTGCAGAGAACCAAAAAGGAGTGGGGTTTGGTCTGCGGGGGTGGGATTCACCCTGAGCAAGAGATGACGTGGACTTGAAATGGGCCCAGGTCGTCAGTCATTGATTGACTTTAGCGGCAGCTTTGCCTGAGCACATAAGAGCTCACGGGAACTTTTCATTTGTGCATCCATAAGGGAAAAGATTTGGCTTTGGCCGCCAGCCTCTTCAGTCTTTCTGGCTCTCTGGGGTGGTTTCTCTAGATTTCAAAGCGTATCAGCTGGGGCTATTCATGCAGTTGTAAAACCAATATGGATTAATGAGAGCCACTCCCTACTAGGTGACCCTGGAAAACCTGCTCTGCAGTCACAGAATGGCAAGAAGTTTTATTCCATTTTGGTCGGAGAGAAATTAAATCGTTAGACTTTTTCCCATCATCAGCACCCTCGTTGTGAAAACACAGCGGTCAATTTTTACTGCGGTTCGGCAAGGCTGTCCTCAGCGCTGCACATTTCCTGCTCGGCACCCACCTTCCTCGCTTTTAAAATTCATTATGGGTAATCTGCTGCGAAAGAGAATATCGAGCCAGTATGTCTTGACCACCCAGATCTATACACTCCTATTGTCAAATCTATTTACTTCTGCCGTAATAAAAGTGCCGGAGAGCAGAGCACATGAGAGAGCGCTGCTAAGGAGAACACTGAATCTTAATCTTTGCCTTACACCCTGTTTAGCACCATTTCTTCCGAAGCTGTGCACATATCTGTGCAGCTGTATATTTTCAGCGTATGCCACTGCAAAATAAATTATTCAGGATTGTTAGATTACTTATAAATGACACCAATCAATTAACACCACAGCCGGCAGTCTTTGGGGCTTTTGTCAGAGGCTAGGATGGTAAAGCTCTCAACTCCACATTTCCCAGTATGAAGGATTATGGTAATGACAGCTTACTTTTATTGAATTTTTAATTGATGAGTAATATCTCTGGACTCACTGTGCTAACATTAGGTCT
The DNA here is from genome assembly GCA_013401275.1 of Pandion haliaetus. Classification (NCBI taxonomy): domain Eukaryota; kingdom Metazoa; phylum Chordata; class Aves; order Accipitriformes; family Pandionidae; genus Pandion; species Pandion haliaetus. The sequence goes on along the minus strand of VYZV01038468.1, from coordinate 27,875 downwards.
AGGGAGAACTAATCTCTTGAAGGAGAACATGATACAAGCAGAGCTGCCCTTCCCCAAACAAAAACCCCATTTGAATGTGGCACCAAGCAATCACAGGAGTTTGCTGCTGTCAGTTGTCTGAGTCTTTCACAAGCCTTTGCACTGGAGATTTGTGCCTTTTCCTTACACAGGGCTGCACAGGCCTTCGAGGAGACCACGCGTGAACATGTGCTTCACTGCTGTCCCGTAATAAGGTGAAAAAAGTAGGGTGGCTCTGGGTCATGTGAAACAAAGCAAGCAGCAGCTTTTATTGATCCCTGGGCCGAAGATGCCACGTTTCTGTTTGCAGGCTGGAAAAGCCTCAGGTCTCCCTCCTCTGCACCGCTGACATTTCCAGCATTTCTGCTGGCGTTACCAGCAAGGCCACCGGAGAGCAGGTTCTGCAACCCTCTCACAAAGGAACAAATCCTACCGCTGGCTACAAAGCCACAGAGCCACGGAATTAAATATTTGTTTCCCTTTCCCGATTGAAGGATAAAACCTGGGGTCTCCTCCTCCTTTCAAAATACCCAGCCCCCAGGCAGATTGTGCTGGTGCGTGCTCATGGTGTGCGCAGGGTGAGTCACGCAGAGAGCTGCGCTTCAATGCTGGCAAAGAATAACACAGCTGATCCGGTGTTTTCCATGTTGCTTTAAGGAGCAGTAAAGCTCTGTGGTGATGGATAAACACTATTATCATGCGTTAAACATATGTGGTTTAAGGACAGAGAGTAGTCTGATACGAAGTTTTTCAATACAGATTGAACATGTCATTGAACTGCTTAGGTGTTTTATATTTAAACCTTCCTTGTAGCCCCACAAATTAAAATCGGGCTGTTCAGAGTCCAGCTGAATTCACTTCGTAAAGTCACCAAGAATAGTTTAAAAACATATGTGTTGTATGCTGACACAGATTGATTCATTAAGGGTGGGGGTAGAGTCTGGATTGGAAGGTGCAGTGAAGACGATGATGAATTTTAATGTGGCCAGTGGCTACTGTTCAGCAGATATGAAATTGGAAATCAATGCTAGCTATTAAATACAAATGGATGCTACCTTTACATCTGAAGCAGTCTTCCATTCCCAGTCTTTCAGCATGCCAGGGGAATGCTGGCATGAAGGAGGAAACCTCGGCCTTGCAATGGTCTGCCGTGCTGCCGTCTGTACTTTCCGTTCATACCTGGGGTACATCTCACCCTCTGTGAAACGGGTCCACAGCAAATGCTCCCAACTCCCCCCACGCTAGATGTGGTGCTACAAGCCGTACTTTAAGTGTAAGCCTCGGTCTCTCTGTCCGGGAGTCGCGTGATTGCAGCTGAACATAAGCTCATGCATATTTCTAGATCTCATGGTCAGGAGGAAGATCTTTGAAGGGTGATGAGTGTGTAATGGATGCAGTGATGCCTGAGCCTGCTGGCACCAAGGCAAATTAGAGTGCAAGCCCCAAAAGCCGAGAGCGACTGCACCCCAGCTGGAAGGTGTTGCTGGAGGAGTCTGACATCTCAGGCAATCCCACCTAGGTGCAGGAAAATGCTGTCGGATGTCCCCCTGGCTTCTAGTACGGTGCCAGGAGTGGTTGGAAGGCAAGTCTGTGCCTGCCAGAGAAGCAGACTCCTGCATCAACACTGCTCCATGTAGTGGTGGAGACACGGCGTGTCCTTGAGGGAGCAGAGAAAGCCTCAGGGAGCTCTGTGTTGTATTTTGCCTAGGGCATCAGTTTGCCATCATCCATCTGTGTTCCTGTGTAATGCAGAGACAAGGTGTTTTAGCCTCCTAAGTAGTGTCTGTCGCCTTGCTTTCCGCCCCCCCTCTTTTCAACACACAGATGTGGGTGATAGAAAAAAACCTTTACTTTGTTGCTTCATAATAAAATACTAATGGAGAGAGAGAGAGCAAAGTGACCCCTCCCCTGCGAGCAAAGCAATGAAGAAATGAGTATCCCAATCTCATTTAAATAGTTGCTGGCTCTGTTGACACTGGAACATAGAGCTAAGTCCCTAATTAAATGAGAAAACAATAAGCATAACTAGTTAACCATTGGTTTTCATTAATCCCCATATAGAATGTTTTCAAGCAGCGTCTAACAAAATGAGCACCATATTTTAATTGTTCACCCTCTAGATCTCTCGAGCGTAATCAGTGATGTTTATCATGTCCTTTATGAAAATGCTGTTTCTCTCTCCCCTTCTCCACTGCAGGAGCAGGAGGAGGGAGGGAAGCTGTTCCTAGAATGTGGGCAAGATGCAACAGGGATTTGTAGCACATGTGCACGGGAAACAAACACAAATTCTCCTGTGTGAGCATGATAGTGGTATTGGTGTAATGAGCTCTTCTTGGGTAAGTAAACAAGATAAGCTGATCTGATTCTCCGTGAAGGATCTGGGTGACGGCCCACCCAACACAGGAGAGTCAGGGGGGTGGAAAGAGGACTATGGGAACCTCCAGTCCAGAGCTTGGCTTTAACACCAGCCAACATGGCCCTTTGCATTAGGTCCACAGACAAGCCCCAGTCAACACAGCTGGTGCACAGAGCTCGTGTGGGGCTGTTCACGAGACGCCAGTTCTAGTTAGGAGGGACAGAAATGCATCATCTCCGCTATCTTATGTTTTTCTCTGTGTCAAAACTTGTCCCACTCCTGAGAAGCATCTCCCATTATGTATTTTAATTTTTCCTTGCAATGGCTCCCATATGATAGCTCTATTTTTCTTATTTCCATGTTGTCCTTGACCTGCACTGGCACTGGGTATCTACCGCTCCGTGGCTAGTGTGTATAAATTTAGCTGGTAATGTTGAAGTACTAGTGATTGCCAGCCATTTTGGCCATCATTTTGACACTATCAGAGGAAGATTCCTGTTTGAAGTTTATTGGAGCTGGTGATCAAAAAGTGGGGGAGGGGTGAAGTGTTGCTAAAGCGTCTCCAGGAAGCATCCATTTTGTGAATGTCTGAGATTTTTTTTTTTTTTTAATTGATATGTGACATTTCAGCCAAGTCTGAAACCTTCAGGATTTAATTGTAGTAAAATCAGTGGTACACCAGAAGTAATGAGGTGTGCCTGAGTTATCCTGAAATAGATATAATTGCTGTATAACTCCCCCAGCAGGTCCCAGTTTCCCCAGCCACAGTCAGTACCTTGTTGTTTGCCAAGAGTAAAGACATCAGGAGCCAGTGGGATGGAGCATAATTAACCAGGGTGCTCTTGTTGTCTGTTTTGGTTTTGAATGACAGGTAGCAAACAGCATTTGAGAAGATGAAAGGGTGCTGCTGGATGAAGATGTTGGCTTGCCGGCATCCTGAGGGTGTTTCACACTCGAGCGGTGAGGAAGACAAGCATGGAAGTGTGACGCTGGGGTGGAGCAAGCACTGGTGCAGAGGGCTTTGTTCAGCTGGGAGGTCTGGGTAGAAATGAATGGTGTTCTCATTAGAACTGAGTTTTGACTTTCACTGCAGTATGGAAAAATCCCTGCTACAGGCCAAGATGAAATGCTCCGTAAATTATCAGCTGTCACCTATTAGAGCCACGGCTCTGAGACACGGCACTGCACGGAGCTAGGGGACAATAAGGTACGTGGCCAGGGGAGCTACAGAAGCCCCTGCGGCTTGGGAGTCTGTCCTCTTAAGGGACTCTGTGGTCCAAGCGTCTCTGCTCAGAATTTCTTGCTGCCTGATCTCTGCTGCCTTTCTTCCTCCTGGAGAGAAACATGCCTAAGATGTGGTGAATCCAGGCAGGATGTCTTCCACTGCCTGAGGATGCTTGACTCCACACCTCCTCTGCTGGATACCAGCAAGACACCAGCTTTCAACTTATTTTACTGCACTGCCTCCTCTGCTGCAGAGGTTCCCTTATACACAGAGTAACTGCGCCTTAATTAAGGGCACTTAGCTGGGGAGGCAGGACATGCAGGCTGAAGGTGGAATTTGATGTCGGTCTTCCTACTGCTGCAACCACTGAACTACAGAGGCAGCTTCCGTGGCCCCTCAGTGTTATGCTAGATTGTGGATGAAACTTGTTTCTGAAAGGAAGATAATTTGATAGATTTGTATTAAGCCTTTTTTTTTATTATTATTATTATTTTCCCAAATAGTTCATTTACAAGCCCAGGGAGATGTAATGGGGATACGCAGTCATCTGGACTTTTACTAAAAATAATACAAGATAAATTTAGCTAATGAGTTCAGCGTGTATATGTTTTAATAGCTTTCCCCTGCTACAGTCTTATACTGGCTCCTATCGTACATCAATGCTTCTTTCAACACATGTAAATAATACACAGAGCACAATTCCAATTCCCATAGCAAGCAACTTGCTTTTAGTTACAAACAGAAATAAATGCAGCAGCAATCGCATAGAGCCATTCAGGCAGTATATCAAAAGTTGGGCCAAATTCTGCACCTTTTGCTCACAAAAATAATCCCTACTGACTTCCTAATTTCACTATGATAAACAGGGCTAGATTTTCTGAAAGAACTTTATGTTGCAATATATTTCGTATTAGCTCCTAATGCCAAAGGCACTTTAAAAACCTTCCATATGTCCAGCTAAAGTATAGTCGATGAGCTCCCTACATTAATAAAGAACATAACCAATCAATTAATATAAAGACTCTCTCTCCCTCTCCATAATCACCTTAGTCATACATCATCTAACTCCAGTGGTACTAATGCAAGACTTTTTAAATAGCCTATATTTGTCAACGAGGCCAAGATTCTAATGCAAGACCCCTGCATCTATCAGCATAGCTTAGAAAAGCAGCTTGTCTGAAGTTCTCAACACAGGTCAAAAATTTGAGAGGTAAGTTTAAATATGCTGTATGCCTCTGCGTGGTGAGCTGGGCCCACTCTTTAGACTTCTTAGAGAGTCTGGCCATGCTGATGTTGCTCAGGGAAGCAGAGCACAGTGTGTTACATGCGGCCATGTGCAGTGTTTGCTCCCTGCAGGGGCTATCTTAATTCACAAGAGTCACTGAGCACCATCACGTGACAACAGTCTCACTCCACAACAGTTACTGTTAATTTAAACCTAAACTTATTCCGTGGTCGTGTTATTTGTTGCACTTGCAAGTTGCACTTGTAAAAATGTGTGAAGAAAATAATCTTCAGGCAGGCCTTCTCAAATATTGGTGACCAAGGTGACGAGGGTACCAATAATAGCATAACCCTTTGCTTCTGCCTTGAGATCTAAGTTATTGGTCTGGGAGACATCTCCTTTCTTCTCACAGGACCATTATTTTGTTTCATTGGGTTCTCTATTTCTATGATGATGCCCCACTTCCTAATCTGGGAATCAGTTAAGAATGAGTTGATAGAGGCAATGGGTAAAGGACAGATGTTTGCTGTCTGATCCTTTGCAACAGCATGGCTCCTTCGAAAGTATTTTTATCTGGACAAAGCACTATATACAGTTTACTAGCGGAAAGGGGCTTTCAGTGTGCAATCGTGAAGCAGAAGTAGCGTATGCCTCTCTCCTTCACCTTGGTCTTAATCTACAGCTTCAAGGTTTGATCTTGTCCACATGAAGATGGCTGCTGTTGACTTCAGTGGGATTAGGTATTAGAAACATGCAGAGGGGATGATACAAGAGTGCTTTACAGCCAGTCTGCACGGAAAGAATTGGAAATAACAGGTGCAAGTTTAGGGAGAAGAAACATGCAGATGTTGCATTTTCTCCGTTTGGAAATAGGTGTCCGAAAATCAATATTCTTTATACATAGCTCTGAAATATGCTGCCTAAGGTGACTTGGACTCTACAGTGATGTGCGTCCTAGAAATCTGATCAATACAACATCTGCTCCAAAGGTCTACCTTAGTCAAACCAGGTATAACTCCTGACTCCTTGGAACATGGGCAGCTCCTGCAGAAAGTTAGCACAGACATAGTCTCCAATCAAGTGTGCTTATTGGGAATAACATTTCAGGTACAGTTTGCCTGCTAACCCACTTACTGTAGTAAATTCTGCGCAGCTCAGACCTGTCTAGGAGATTTTCTGTAAGAAGTAGAAAATATATGCTCAAGGCAGCAAACTGTGATGATAAATGTATGCTACATTGCTTCATTCAAATGTATATGTTTGTTCTTTTTCTTCTCAAAGCCTAAATTAATTGTGTAGGTATATGGTATCTTTCCTAATACCTCTTGTCTTCTAATATGACCTTATCAATTTTTCAAATTGAAATACGGTGGGAAGCAGTGAGGCAGAGTTTACAGATTAACTGTTATGAGGTCAATGGAAAATTTCTCAGGCATTCCCAAAAATGTTTCCACGTTCAAAGGAATTCCTTTTATCTTGAAGCTGATACTGTACCAGAACATTTGCCATTTTATGCCAGTTTTATTCATGTTCATCCAATCACCAGCTTTCTTAGGAAACCCACACTTAACACTTGGGTCTAGATTTGCTAGACCTGCAGAAATCATGGAGACTGAACCTGTAGGAGGACACTCATGTATAAAGCCTTTCTGGCCCCTTGTGTTTTGGGTGAGGTGGACTAATACAGATATTGTCATCTTCCTACGCCAAAGAAAGAAAAATGTGTTAGAAATTCTCATGGTTGACACAATCATCAGAGAGAATTAGAAGAGGAATTTCAAAATTCACCGCTGATCCCAACTAGAAGTACAAAACCCCCAATTTTCTCCTACAGTACTGCTTCCTTTTTAAAAGCCGATTACATCTGAACTCACTTAAAAGCAAATCTGATCGGAGCAATCAGTTCAAAGGCAGGATTCCTTTACAATTGGTTGTTTTTATGGACACTGATTAGACACGTTCTGTGTGTGCTTGGGACCTCCTTTCAGTCAAATATCTGCTTTCTTTAATTCAGACCTTTAATTCAAGGTCTTGGCACCAGTAGCATGCTGTGCAGTGAGAGTCCCACACCAGCAAACCCCAAGCCTTGGTACTGGAGGGAATGTCTGGTAGAAAGGAGACCGTTTCTGTTAAAAAATATGTTTTTAGATGCATTTTTTTGGTGGGGCGGAGAAATGACCTCTCCAAAAGCAGCATTCAAATGCAGCATGGTGCCACCTAATACTTTTACATAGCACACCAGCAAGCTGGTACAGTTTGAAAGGAGTATCTGTGAGTTTAAAGAGCCATTCTGCTCTCGGGAACTGAGGCAAATGCATTTGTTTTTTTAAAAAGGTTACCCTTAACGAGCCTGCGGGGAAGCTATTTCTGAGAGGGGCATATTTGAGTGCAGTGCTATTATTCCTAACAAATTAGTCATATTGCATCACCAACATGAAACAATGAAACTGAAGAGCCAGGGCACTAATTTGCTCTCACGCATACTGGTGTAACTCCACTGGGCCTGATTTTCTGGCACATCCGAGCTGGGAAGAGATGTCTCAGAAAAGCCCATTATAGCCTGAAGACTGCTCCGCTCTCCCGAGGAGTGGGTGCCCCACCGGACTGGGGACGGGATGCGATGGGAGCACGGCGGGCTCGGCCACATCCCTCCCCGCCTTTCCTCTTCCCGTGCACCGAGGGGTGTGTGGCAGCTCGGTGCCGTCCGGGAGCTCCCCAGGGAGAGGGCAGCCAGCTCAGGAGACCATCCGTTTCCCACCTCCCTTTGTACTATGGGGCTGATGCAAAGCAGGGAAGCAAATATTGAATCAGATGGAATCACTCCCCTTTCCTGGCATGGAAGAGTTGCAGAAGCCCATCATTTCTTGTGCCTGTTGAAAAGTAAGAAAGAAATCGGTATATTTTGGTAGAGTTTGGAGAAAGATGCCTTTCTGCTCTGTTCAAATAATACAATGGTCTGTGTCCTGATTGACCTTTGCAGTATTAACATTTTTAAAACCTATTTTTTAATTAAAATGGGCTGGAACAAATTTCGGTTCTCAGTCCTGGATTGAGCCAGAGTTCACAAGTGGGTTTCTTTCACAACCCAAATGAAAACATTGAAGACTAAATACGCACACTTTGATTCAAACTGTGCTCTCAGTGAGGTTTCCAACAAAACACTACATTTGACAAAGAGTGGAGCTACTTCAGATTTCCGTGCAGACAATTAAGATCAAAATCTGCCCTTGACATTTGAGCCTCCCTCCAGTTTAGATCAGGAGTTTTGACTCTGACCCATGTTTAAGACTAGAATTTCATTCTATTTCTGCTATCAAAAAACCCTCTCCTGTGCTCTTTTTAGCATCTTTGCAACTTAACGCTTGTGTATAAACCGTAGAATAAAAAAGTAAAACTAGTAACTAAAATAGCAGGAATGTTATCTACTAAGCATCATCGTCTGAGCAGTTCTTTCCCCTTCCCCCACATGCCAGCTTGTTCTCAAGCATTAAATCACATCGTGAAGGCTGCCCTACAAAAAAGCATCCGAAGAAAGCAGCTGTAGTACGCCTGGGCCAGTTTCATCTTTACGTGTGTATTTGTAACTGTGGCAGATGAGGGTGAGAAAGCGATGTGGGCAGGGAAGTAATTGGAAGTCATCGCAAAACAGACTTGCATAACGTAAGTGAAACGATGCATACAAGTAGTCTTTGGAGATTAAAGATATTTGGGTTGGGAGAGGAGCTTTAATTGGAATTGACCTTGTAAAACATGCTCCCTTATGTTCAGGCTTATAATCATGGGTGGGCCGGCTGATCTATTTAAAAATGCCTGGTTCACATTAACCACCCACTTTTTAGAGACAGTTTTTAGATGCTTGGTGGTATCGCAGAGAACAAATGACCGCGTCTGAATATCGATCCAGCGCGCTAGCAGTTAATGGAAACGAGTACAGGTGTTTCGTGTAGCACCCCAGACAGCACTATCATGTAATGTTTTGACATAAGAAAACTCTTTCCTTCAGGAAAATAAAATACTAATAATCCAAATGCTGCTACTAGGACAACAGATTTCCAGTTGCTGATCTCTAGATGTATTTTTAGAAGGAACAGATGTTAGAGAAAAAGATCTAATAAGCTGGGAGATTGTCCCAGGAAGATTTGGCCAAAATTAGTTCCTTCGTAACAGTTCCAAACCTAATAGGCCCATCACTAACAAAGAAGCTGTTTTGCTCAGAAAAGCTGCACAGAAAAGAAATGCTGTATCCTTTTGCACTCTGGGTGGGAGCATGTGAAGGGCTGGGCTGGAAAGGGGCAAAGCAGATTTTTATGAGGAAGTCCAGGGCTGCGCCTTTCGGGATCTAGCTGCAACGAGTGCCTCTCCCTGACTTTCTTTTGGCCTCTGAAATAGCACACACCGATTGCCTGTGAAATAGCCCAAATTCCAGGCTCTCTTTAGAAAGGAGGAGCATGGAAACTGGGTATTTTGCATTTGCAGAGTTTTGATCGTACGTCACTGATGTGAGCCGGTAGGCTCGTTCTGTTGGCTTTTTTTTTGGCAAATGTGGAGTCCCAGTAAGTCACTCTCTGCCTTTGCAGGTACTGTTTCGAGGTTTGCTCCCTGGGCTGTTCCCCTGCCTTGGCTGTGCCCCTGTAGCTGCCGTGGGGCTGCGGGAGCCCCGTGCCTTGCAAGGGCCAGGAGCTGCCAACGGGAAATGGGGTGAGACCGAGCTCTGGCTCCACAGAACAGGGGAGAAGGATGGTGAAGCGTCTCTGCCTGAGCAGAAAGCCTGCTCCAAGCAAAAACCCTCGAGCAAGCTCCTGTCCCTGTGCAAGCTTCAAGCTTCAGGGCTTCTGTGGCTATTACCATGTGTTTCTAAGGGCTGTCCACAATAAATCTGTAGCTAAATTCCATATAATTGACAAGTGCAAGTAAATTGCAGTCCTGCTCAGGCAAGGGACTTACAGTGCAAGAATTCACATACATGCTTTAGAAACGTCTGAGAATTGTTGGCTAAAACTTGTGCTGATCAAAAATCAGGTTTTGGCAAAATGAAGATTTTCTCAGAAAGTTTGCTTTCCTCTATGTTATGTAAAAAAGAACATTCCCCCCCTTTTTAACTCATTGGACAAAATTGAGAACTTTGTTTTCTGCCAAAAATCAAGTTTCCTGTAAGGAAACTCTTTCTTACCCCTGCACGCGGTTTCTGACGGCCTTCATATGTATAACCTCCGTCACCATAGTGTCTGGGTGTAGCATCACACTTCCAGGAAACCAAACCAAATTCACATTTGACACAAATGACTCAGGAACTTATATATGAGTAATGTATTAAAACATGCTGTCTGTATAAGAAATGGGAATTGTTAAAAGTATTTTTAAAGAAAGTCTCTGAGCTTTTGCTTCCTGCAACTTCAGACTCCCTTAAAATCCTTTGACATGCCTCAATTTTTTTTAAGCCAATCTTCTATTGCTAACCTCTGCGCAGGCTTTCAGAGTGGATGCTGTCCAGAAATCCTATTACAATAAATTTACTGTATTAAAAAAATCTGAGGAGGAAATAAGATATGGTCATATTATTAAGTCTGACTGTTCACCATTGCCAGCCTTTCATCCAGCCCTTTGTTTATTGTCATCTTATCCTGCACTTAATCTCATTTAAAGCATAGGTGCTTTAGTACAAGGACCTTCCATTTTCTTTATTTTGAGTGCCTTCTGCATATATGATACATTTAAAGCACATATTCTCTCTCTTTAAAGTGCTTTCCACATCTGTGATGCTGTAGAAATAAAGCATTTTTACAAAAGCTTAACCAAGAGTGGTAAGCCTAACCAGAACATATTTCTGTAGCTCTCAGTCTCCTTTGTCGTAAAAAGCAAGGCCAGCTTCCCTGTATTTTAAGAGATCGATTATCGTATTTATCTAAAAATGCTGCTTAAAGTGATGGATTAGATGTTAGCAAATCTGAATTAAAAACCAGCAGTATATTAGAGTGTATAACCCTAAAGAAATCTTGAGGACTTGCTTCAACTGGAAGTACCTTGGGATCTCTAATACCTACTTGGAGAGCCATCCAAGGCTTCCAGACTGACATCCTGCTCAGAGGACACCACGAGAGCAGCTCTCCCCAGAGCTGCAGGGCAGTGTCAGTGCTGGCCTGGAGGCGAAGCGGTACTGAGACACTTCAGTTTACAACCTTGAGGCCTGAAAACAAGGTTGCATCAAGTGAGATGTGTGGCCATGGCCAAAGGGAATGGGACAGCAATGGCAGCCAGCTAGCCTCATTTTTATGATGCAGTCCTAGCTGTACACATCACTGTAGCTTCAAGTGGGGAAAAATAGTGTATGCTTTAAATACCTGGCTGCAGAAATGCAGGAAAAACTTATTAGTAGCAAAGGATTTTCATTTTGCCTGGGGGAGAAGGCAACACAGCGGTTCTGCTCCAAACACATCCTCCTTCTCCCACCATCTAGAAGACTGTTGTGCAAACCAGCATGAAGTGGGCTTGCCAGACAAGTCCTGTGCTGATGGCTAGCATGGTGGTGGTAGTCTTTTCACTTACTGGCTGGCAGCTGTTCAGCAAAGCATTAAATGTTTCAGCATTTTTTCAGGCGTGTTTTCTGCTGCTGCATCAGGTTCGTGCCATCTAGTGGTGACAGTCCCACCGTGCCGTGTCCCATCCATAACGCAGACAGTGGTTTTCACATCTCTTCATGGAAAACGACAAAAATCAAGTGTATACTTTCAAGTGATAAAGCACAATGTCCTAGGTTATTAATCGGTACCCTGGATGCTCCGGTAAGTTTTGTCTTTCACCTCCAAACTGCACATCAGCCTTTAGGAGACTGCAGATGACATCCTGGACCTCGGTGAAAGAAAATGCCAAAGGCAAGCATTAACATCTGTAAATTTGCCTGCCCACTCCAGCTGGCCTCTGCCTGGGTCTTGAAGCCAGAGGCAATACAGTAGCAAAACAGAAGAACACAGAAGCGCTTCACTCGGGCAGTTCTCACTCACTGCCACTTCTTCATCTGCCCAAGTCATCATACAGTTGTCAACAGTCCATGCGTTGCCTGGAAGCCCTGAAAGGTATATCTGAAAAAATAAATGTTTCTAAATAGCTCTATTTAACTGATCTCGTATTTCACTTTGATTTACGATTATTGTCTAAACTTAAACCAGAATAGATCAGCTTAACAACCAGTTGTCAGCAAACCTGCAGTAAATTTTAAATTAAAATTCCTTCATTTGTCTTTGTTCAATGACATTTTCAGCCTCGCTTAAGCAAAGTACTTTTGAAGATTTGTCATCTTTTTGGTTGGACAACTGAATTCAAGGAGGGAGAAAAAAGACAACATCTATCCACATTGCAGCATTGGAGTTGTACCAGGAATCTGGACCAGCAGATTTATTGACCAAAACACAACAGAAGAAATTGTTGACTTCAATCTTTCTGCACTGGGCAAGCCACAGAACAGACTGCAGTTTTAATGAATAGATTGCACTGGAAAATGTCTAGTATTGTGCACTGACGTACAGTTTAATGGATTCAGGCCAATACTGAAAAGAAAGTCAGCACTCAAGTCTTCAGAGAAACTGTCATGCCATAAAATCTGCATTGTCCCCATTCAGAGATCAAAGATTCGACTTGCGCTGGTGAGGAGGTAGGAAGCAATCTGAAACCCTGAGCTGCTTCACAGGTTACTGCCCAGGAGCACAGAAAAATGCAGTGCTTCTGCCACTCTCTTCTAGAAACTGTTAGGAGATTAGCTTTAAATTAATGCTGGGATCCCCTATGAGTTTTTCTGATAGAAACTGTTGATAAAAGCTCTTGTTAATACATAAACTTTAGTCCAGCACCTCAGTAGTTGGTCCTGCTCTCCGTGTGATGTGCGGTCCCTGGTCTCACTTTCTGGTGTGTAGCCTTCTTCCAGCAAGCCTTCTGCCATTAGGATTAGCCAAAGTGCCCAGGAAGCAAATACAACTTCTGAGTCCAACAGAAGTGATACTATGCCAATAAAGGCTTTTAGGCATAGTATCAGTTCTTCCTAAATAATCCAATTCAAAACACTATGAGAAGTATGTCTGTAAGATGAGCCATAGTTCTCAATGAATATAAAAAATGGATTAGAAAGGCACATTTGTTGAGGATTAAATATCTTATAGACAGAAGAAATGTGAGAAATGCATCTTCTTTAAGCTGTCTTAATACCATGCTTTCAGTGTTCAGTGAGAGTCAGGGGTGGAGCAAGTGTAGATATAAAAAGATTAGGAGGAAAATCACCTGGAAGAGCTGCTGCATTAGAGTTACATTTTAAAGTTAAAGTCAGGACAGATGCAGCATGTTATGACAGAAACCAACTAACATCTTCTTTAACAGCAAATTGTTTATTTGAGGAATTGAAGAATATTATTATGTCTGGGAGGGAGCAGAAAAAAAATAAGCAAACATTAATTTATTAACTCTCAAATAGTTTTTCTAAGCTTGACAAGGCAGCAACTTCACAGAGACTGCCAGCATGATCCACGCTTAAACGAGAGCCCCAAAATGGAGAGAAAACCAAAACCACCCATTTTCTCAAGTAAGACCAATACACCAGCTGTGATAATGCAATCAAGCTGGACTGCCTTCTTGGATCCTGTTGCTACTGTTCAATTAACATATCAAATGATTTTCAAACTTCTTTCTGATATTATTTCTACAAAGTCTTATTTCTGCTGAGACCAGAGCAGACTGAGACTCTCCTGTTTCTTTTATTATTTTCCCCAACAAAAAAGTTAAGTTTTTGGAAAATCTGAAGCTTTCCAATTGGAAAATTTAGATTTTTTTTTTTTTCAAATCAGGTGATTGCACATGAGATATTTAACTTCCAATTATTTCCATATACCATCATATCCACCACAGAAAATACTCTGTGGGAGGTTAATACCACACTGGAGGCTACATGTGGATACATAGCTAAGTATTTACTACTGTTCAGCAATGCTTTGCCCTGGACACTTTTCTCCAAATATAAGGTGGGATATAGTTCTTTTCTTGCCTTGGTGGCCCCAACAGTTTTGCAAATAGGTGTTGATTAGTCACAAATAGCTTGTCTTTACCACGCTGCTACACTGGAGACTGTGTAGTCAGGGAGGTGTTCACACACATAAAAAAAATTGAGGACCAATGGGATATTCTGAAAATGTTAACCCTACTTGTTCGCATGTGCAAATCCAAACCTGAATGGAAACTCCCAGCGTATGTCAGTCAAAAGAATGATTTTTTTCCTACGCATTTCTATTTTAAGATTGATATTTAAAAATTTACCCTGCTACTCACATAGCTTCTTTCCTGCAACTTTTACATCCTGGTAGGGATGCAGAACTGGTTTGTTCTGCTGAGAGCATTGCAACTTGGTTATGCTACCAGAAGTGGTGGATCTGCCTAAACTAACCTTTAAAAACAGTTAGGTACCACCACTGCTGCTTTTAACTCACTATGATATTCCTCGTTACATTAATGCTCTCACCACCACTGTCTTCAGAACAGGAGCTCCTCCTGAGGTCATCAGGAACGTTGTTCCTTACGCCAGCAGGACTTTCTGGACATGACAGTTACAACTTTATCTCTTCGCTGGATATTGTAGTTGAGGGCTGGATTTTGACAGCTCGCTCCAACTGATGATGGTGAGACCCAGCACATCTGCAAGTGGAGAGGTATATTTTTCGATCACAAAACCTTTTGCTGTCATTCCAGATTTCAGATTAAAAAAATACGAAATTGATTCAAATTTTACCTGGGACAGTCTGTTTATTTGAGAAAAAGCTTTGCCAGAATTCACAACTACAGACTGCTCCCATGAATGACATCAAGCCACTGCTCACATGGGCCAAGTTCAAGCCACTGACTAGAACATAAAAGGTTGTAATACATAATCCTTTTTAGATCTTTTAGCAGAGATGATCAGCCAATGACCCTATGTCTAGATCTGGCCTGCAAAGCAGTTAATCTGGTCTGTGGAAAGAAAAGAGATACCTTCAGCAGACTGTACCTCTGGGATTGCTCCATTGATTTCAGTGGGAGCTACTTATGAGAAAGAAATTGCAGGATTTCGTTCCAGGTACTGTCATGGAAAGAAAAACCCTAATGAAATTATCTTTGGAAATGTACCACTGCAAGTCAGGTGTTTTGAAATGAATCCAATGTATCATATTTAATTGCATATATTTTCAAAAAGCTGTTAAGCACTGAAGGCTCTGGTTCATCTGAAATTGAAAAGGCTTCCAAGACTACATTGATTGAAACTTGACTTTTGGGCACTGAGACTGAGCAGCTGCGATAAGGACCAGATTGCTGGTTGGGTGGAATTTTCCTTTCCAACAATATTGGGAACTTTAGATTTTGCTACAGTTTGAAAGAAAATACCAGAAAGCATCGTGTCTGTGCAGACCAGCTGTAAACACCGAAGGACCCACTGTGCCCATTTCATAAAGTCCCCGAGAGCATCCTCCCACTGGGAGGTCTGGCTGCCAGGGCCTGGGGACAACGCAGCGTCAGTGCAGCCAAGAGAGACCCCCAGACAGTGCCGCAGGGAGGCTGCAGCTGGGACCCACCCGTCCCCAGGGAGCTGCTTCCAGCCGTGGCCATGGTGCTCGGTCCCTGCCTGAGCGACAGTTCCTGACGACATGCGACTGCCTGGCCTCAGCCCGTCCCCATGCGGTGGCTTTCCTTTAGCCGGGAAAGCGCGGAGTCAGGATCAACCGCACAAGTCTTGCGTTTGGCGAATCCCACCTAGCAAGTCCACAACGAGCAACAGGGACCACTGGCCCTCTCTCTGGGACCACCAAGGGGCGGGCCAGGCTCAGCCTGTAGCTCCACACCTGCCTCCCATGCAGCCGACCCGAAGAGTGATGCTGTCTTCAGCCAGACATCATAGAATCACAGAATCATTTAGGTTGGAAAAGACCTTTAAGATCATCGAGTCCAACCGTCAACCATGCCCACTAAACCATGTCCTGCAGTGCCTTGTCTACATGCTTTTGGAATACCTCCAGGGACGGTGACTCCACCACTTCCCTGGGCAGCCTGTTCCAATGCCTGACAACCCTTTCAGTATAGAAATTTTTCCCAATATCCAATCTAAAACTCCCCTGCTGCAACTTGAGGCCATTTCCTCTTGTCCTATCACCAGCCACTTGACAGAAGAGACCAGTGCCTGCCTCACTACAACCTCCTTTCAGGTAGTTGTAGAGAGCGATAAGGTCTCCCCTCAGGTGGATGAGGCCCTCCAGGAACACCCTCAGCTTGCTCAGTTTCTCTGGTGGGCATTATCTTGAGGAAATAATTTTCGAGATACGTGTGTCACAGTGATGTCCTATCTACCTTAAGAAGGGACTTCAGGATTTTTGCCAACTGCTGTTAACACAAAACTCTATTAGAATGGTGTCCTGAGGGGCTGCAGAGGGGGAAAGAGGTAGGAAACAGCTGCACTGGTAAATATTAGATTTCTTTGTGCTCATATGTTCGCCAGACAGAAGAGAGGCTGAGACAATTAAGAAACTTCAGTTGTAGTAAGGTCATGCTGACAAGACCATTAAGATTTGATTTGTGTGGCACTGGATCACCTACCAGTCCAAATGGATGGGGCAGGAGCAACGATAGCACTTCTGATGAATTATCCACAGTACACAGTTTGGTATTTATGCTGGCTTTATATTGTCTGGGAGGAACTGGCAATATCTAATCTGGCATAAAACTGGCGTGGTATGGACAGAATATACTCAAACCAATAGAAACCAGGGCATTTTTTTAGCACATTCAAATGATGTGCCTGTGGCACTTTGCACCATAACGCTGCAGTGTTTTGGTGCAGTATTCAGTGCCCTAAAATATTCTTGTGTATTGCGTAACGTAATTCCAACTGAAAAGCTGAGCTGCAATAACCAAAGGCTTTGTACAGAGTGTTCAGAAGCTCTCATCCTTGTGAAGAGCCAGAGCCACGTGTCAGAACCAGGTACACAGTCAAACAGAGTCCTTGCAATACCTAAATACAGCTAAGAGACACGTGTGTATTAGCTGCTGTGTGTACCTAGTGCAGACAAACACCAGGAGAACAAGGAGCTATTCAGGCTACGAGATCCTGCCTATCTGCAGACCTCTGTTGGGCTATCTACTGAGGGCAGCTAGAGCAGGGCTCATTCAGATCTCCTGCTTACCATACTTACTGGCACTCTTTGAGGGGAGACAAGTTTCTAAATTTAGCTTTCACAAACTTTTAAAGCAAAGTACCATCACTGGCAGGGACACTGGTGGCAGCAGCAGTGGTGGCCACTGCTGGTGACAGCAGTCCTATACCTGGCTGCAAAGTATACATACTTGAGGAGAATGCATGAACACAATTTGGGAACCTCTGCTACGCTACTCTAATCAATGCCTTCAGATCACCTTATTAGAAGGCACTGGAGCTAGTCAAGTAATGGTGTGCGTCAAATCTAGCTTTCCTAGACACGATGTAGCTGGCACAGTAATACCTAGAAATTAGTGGAATTTATGGCTAAAGGTAGGTTTGTATATGTAACTGCTGGAGCATTATTCTTAATCCTGTGGGCTGGCAGGAGTCAGGAGGGAAGAGGCACCCATTGAAAAAGGCTGAAGAATCAGTCTGGTCTGTGTTTAGTGTAGGTATATGATCAAGCTGTACCAGTGAAGGCTTGCCATCTGCTGATATTTTGTTTAACAAGAAGTGAAAACAAGAAGAACAAGGACATTTGCATTGCAGTTACTGGAGGGTTAATGGATAAAATGGCAGAAAAAAAGTTGATATGACCCAGGATCTTGAGAACTGCTGCTACTTCATAAAAATAATTCTGTGCGTCTCTGTAACAGAAAACCATCACCATAAGCTGCTGCGGTGACCCAAGAAATGCATACTACAGAGGAATATGCAACTTCTTCTCCAGATGCCACCAGTAAGGGAGAAAGGGGGTAACAAGGTATCTGTCTGGAGCCAGCTACCCCTGGTGTCTACAGCAAATGATTTCCTGATAATGAGGGGGAATATATGGTCTATGCAAATGCCACTAATGGCTTTTCCTGCAGCTGGGTGCCAAAGTTGTTTCCCCTTTGATCATATTGTCCCCTTCCCAGTCTGTCCTCAACACTGTTACAGCTGCTGGTACAGTGTATTTCAAGCTATTAATAACATCTCTTTCAGCATTTGTACTATAAACCACAGCAGTTTTACGTACATTTTTTTCAAAACATGACTTTATCACATTATCATCTTTATTATAGAGAACAGGTAAGATACAGATTATCAGCACAGATGACAGACACTGTGGCAAATTGCACTGATAGATCATTATTACCAGAGCAACCACAATTTTTAGATGTTCCTTTACCACAGCGTTGCTGGATGAACTGTGTTGACCTAGGCATACAAAACCTGAACTTGTTTGAACATTTTCACTCTGTCCTACAGGGCTGTTGAAATAGACTTCTGTCTGTCCACCTCCTGGAGGACACCACCAGGAGCGCCAGGGAAGAGGGCGAGCTGCTCGCATCTGGATTCCAAAAGGTAAAGGACAATCTCTTTTGGCTAATTCCCACTCCCTTAATGAGCCTTCCCTTCTAAACAGCTATGAGTCAGCATCATGGAAGTGTGATTTCTTACTGATGTATGTACATAGCACCAATAGCGTGATAGCAGATTATTGTTACAGACGGCATGCAGAGCAAAATAAGAAATGAAAAGAAAAATGACGAAAGTTTCATTTAACAGAAAGTTCAGCATGTCTCTTACAAAACCTTTTCTTAATACATCATAGTGAGTTTTGGCCGTCTAGCAGATGGCTCTCCACAGTGACTATTAGCCTCTTCGCCTTCCCTTTTGAAGTTGAACTGCATTACCTTGCCAACACAGCTGAGCCCGCCAACCCGAGCCGTGAGAAACCCGAGGCCAAGCTCATGTTTCCATTGTCACGGTGCAGTTACCAATGCATCAGACCGTCCTGGGATTACACACATCCTGCCAACAGGAGTTACTCCCCGAGGGGTTGTCATAACAGATTATTTATGCAAGCATTGCACAATTTTGCTACTGCAAGTGTGTAAATGTTACGCACCTTTAAAAACAGAAGGGAGGTTATTTCTACATTATGAGCAGTCAGGTAGACTGGTAATGACCGAGTGTGTAGAGCTGCACAAATATCACAGAGTAACACCCTGTGCTTCCTACAGAAGCAGAGATAACTATGGTTTATAGCTACAAGTTGGGTGTATGCTTCTTTGCTAAAGGATGAGCAGCTGTAGTTTCACTGTGCTCTCCAGGCAAACATTAGATCAAAATTAGATCAAAATGACACATGCTCTCCTACTTTCCTTTTTCCTCTAGTGTAAGAAATGAAGTTAGCCACTGTTGCCCTTGCATCAGCTACACACAGTTGAGACACTTTGTTCTGCTTCTGAACCCAAATTCTACACTTTGAAAAAAATATCTTGTGCTTTTATAATCAAAAGGAGCTCATGATTAGCAGATACCAAATTATGCTTAGCAATCTTCTCTTATTCTCACTTTAGAGAGGGAGGAATGACAGAAAGGCTAAGGATGCTGATTTCAAAAGTGGTCTGATCTGAGACATTTTGGAGTTTCAAGATCACCCTGGGTTGCCATGGAGGCTGGCAGCCCTTGGTTACGGAAAGCTCTGCTGTACGTGTCTGGCCTTGGGTGGGTAAAAGATGGTGTTCTCAAAGGCAGCAATCACTTTTGACAGGGTTTTGCCCTAAGAGGGCACAATGCACAAAAAAGCGGATGGTGGGCTGAGAGTTGGACCCGTCCACCTACATTTCATGTTCATGACCTCTTTTACTGTTAGAAAGATGAACTACATAGGCTTCTCTGCAATTCAGAATGAAATTGTATCAGAGGGACAGACTAGTTTAAGATCGTAACAGTTAATGCTTTTGCCAAGCTCAAGAACCACTACTGAGACATGAAGCCAGGACGAGACCCCACCTGCAGTACTGTGTTCAGCTCTGGGGCCCCCAGCGTAAGAAGGACATGGACCTGTTGGAGCAGGTCCAGAGGAGGGCCGTGAAGATGGTCAGGGGACTGGAACACCTCTCCTGTGAAGACAGGCTGAGACAGTTGGGGTTGTTCAGCCGGGAGAAGAGAAGGCTCCGGGGAGACCTTATAGCAGCCTTCCAGTACCTAAAGGGGGCTAACTAGAAAGCCAGAGAGGGACTTTTTACAAGGGCATGTAGTGATAGGGCAAGGGGTAACAGCTTTAAACTGAAAGAGGGTAGATTTAGATTAGGTGCAAGGAAGAAGTTCTTCCCTGTGAGGGTGGTGAGGCCCTGGCACAGGTTGCCCAGAGAGGTTGTGGCTGCCCCATCCCTGGAAGTGTTCAAGGCCAGGTGGGATGGGGCTTGGAGCAACCTGGTCTCGTGGAAGGTGTCCCTGCCCATGGCAGGGGGGTTGGAACCAGGTGATCTTTAAGGTCCCTTCCAACCCAAACTGGTCTATGATTCTATGATATCTTCGAATCCAGACCCCTGTAAGCAACAAAACACTGCCCTTTAATGACTGCCGGATCAGCTCTGTCACCTGAAAAAGGGATTGAAACGAATACTAAAATTAGTTTTAACACGGCAGTTTGTAAATGAGTTGTAAAATAGGCTGGGACAAGTTTGCACGAGAAACATTTGCTATTACGAGTAAAACCATGGGACTTGAGCCAGGCCAGCTGTGCTACTGCTCCTCCTTTGCTCCCGTACCAGTAGGTGCCAGAGGCTACAGACTCTGGAAGTAGAAAACACGTTTCATTGCTCTCATTTGATTCCCTCAGGCTGACACATGGAGTGGAGTCGACAGGCTCCACAGCAAGCTGTGTCTAGCCTTCTTTGGCTGGAGGGAGGATTGCCGATACATTGTGCTTCGAGTTTTGGCTGGGGAGACCATCAATGTTAAAGCAAATGAAAAGAAAGATACTTTAGGTTAGGGACTCTTTAAGGCAGGGCTGCCTGTGGTATACAGGTTTACAAGCAGCGTGAGAAATGGGTCATAAAAAGGTGCCCATTTAGATAGATGTAACAGACAGTTAGCTATTCACAGGCTGATGTCCAAGTGAAAGGTGCTCAGGGAAAATCTAGCTTAATCAAGCACTTGAACTCAGGACTCAAGAGGGCTGGGGACAAGAGACAGGGAAGGTCAAAGATAAGGGTCTGGATATGCAGCAAAATGTAGCAAAGCTAACAGGCAAATGAACGATGTGAAAAGAAAAATATATGGGTCACAAATTATCCATTTGAAATTATATGCATAAAAAATTAAAAGAATTTTCATATGTGGTTTAGCAAGAGAAACCACATCTGTTGATTCATTTGAAGAACAGCAACAAGAAGATCTAAATCTGGAGTAGGTATCAGTAAGACAAAAGAAAATACTAATATCTGCTTCATAGGAAATAAAGGAGGAAGATGGCCACCCTCTCAAGTGTTATAGAAATGTGAAGTGACTTCAACTCAAAACTACTTAAATGTGTTATGTAGCAACACAAGCTTTAAATGCTTATTTTTATAAACAATGGGATCCAATAAATAATACAGACCAGTTACCAAGGGATGCACATTTACATCAGTCCCAGCTAGTTTACTTTCCAGAAAACTGGAAACAATCTTTTCCTTCTTTTCAGGACCATGAGTTTGTGAATGCACTGTAACTTTTTTTACACATGGATCCATTTTTATGATTTCATTATTTATTCAGCACTCACATGAAAATATTCTTACCAGCCGAAGCATTTTAGCATTCTTACACCGTATTACCTTGAAAAACTGCGTTCAGTAATGCATATACATTGAACTTGAAGTAGCTAGTATACATCAGCAGTGATAAAAGAGCATGAGGTAAAGATCCTAGTAGCTCAGTGGTTGACATATTTACTAAAGTGCTTCCTCCACATCAGGTATTCCTATCTCTTAGCTATAAGGAGAAGATTTAAAATGCAATTTAAATCAATCAGTGCATATGGAGGAATGTGAGTTCCATTGTTTCAGGATAATTTATTTTGCTTCATCTTAAAAAAAAAGGGAAAGACATTGTTAAGAAATATAATATCCTGCATTTCGGGGTGGTGTGGTCTCATGTTATGTTCCTGCATTAAAGAATCAAACCCATCTCCAAATCCAGACAGCCCCAAACCATCTCTAAGTGCTTTATTATAGTTTGGTTAATTGGAAAACACCCTAAAAACCTACTGAAATTATGTTTGGCCTGGTTTCCATACATATCAAGGAGGAGAGATTCCTGGCAGACCTGGAATCTGTATTTTGACCAAGGAGTTTGCCAGCTGGCTTTTCACATTCTGTAACAAGTATGCATTACTTTAGAAAATTTACTGAACTAGACCAGACTGTTATGACATAAACCACTGTAATAACAAAACAAACTATTTGGTGGACCTAGCAGTTTCAAGCGTAATCAGCAAGCAAATTATAACAAAATTATTGTCTTGATCTTGCAATTTTATTAATAAAGATGTGTGAAACTTGGAAACACTAACAGTGCAGCACATTCATTACTTTCCCCCCCCTGCTGTTTGCATTGCAGAACATTCTACTTTCCTCCCAAGCCTTTTGTTACGAATTGGTGCTCTCTCCTCTCTCGCATGGACGGTAAAAAACTTGTTTTTCTCCTTTTACACAGGGTCCAACTGGACCTAAACTCTGCTTAAGTCAGTGGGACTGGCACCAAATCATTCCTCCCATGTCTGGCAGGGTGCTTTGCAGGAAGAGGTGGCAAAGCCCTTGCTCAAGAAGCTTACACTGCGTTAGAGGCAGCAGCGACGGGCAACAGGCCCCATGAAGGACAGAGGGTCTCAGCAGCCACGGGCAGAGGGAGCGCAGATTGCCTAAGCCATTTATTGTTTAGTGTATCTATCTTACCCCCCCTTTTTTAACACCCTCTGGGTTATTTTTGATTCGATACAGTCAAAGAGTCAGGATGGAGCTTAGCGGTGGGAAGGCAGTCAAAAAAGCGAGCCCCGAGGGAAGATCTGAAGTAGAAGGTATCCGGATTAGGGTCTCCTGAGGCACGGCGAGGTCGGGTGAGGTGGCAAAGGAGGATCAGCAGCGGGCACGCCATCACGCGGACTCCAGAAAGGTAAGGGAACTTTTTTTTCCTTTCTGTAAACCCTATTTTTATACCAACGTAATGCTGCCAGCGTGGGCGTGTGATTTTTTTTTAACCAGGCGTCCAGTATTCCCCTGGCCTTGCGCTGCATTACCGCCGAGTGCCCGACGCTACCGACTGACACGCTGGTAGTAGGCGCTCACGCCTCCCCCTCCTCCTTCCAGATACCCTGCACCCGCGATATGGCGCCGTTATCCTGCCACAGCTAGGAGAAAAGCCTTTTACTGTGGAGAATACGGCGGTCGCCCCC
>VYZV01038467.1:4363-17425 GCA_013401275.1 Pandion haliaetus | reverse complement strand
AGCTTTCCACTTCTGATGGTTCCCTACCACATGACAGGTTCTATCAGTAAACAAAGCATAATGCTTTTCATCTTCTGATAACTCAATATATAGTGGTGCCTCTTGGGCACAAGCCACCTCCTGAGGTAATGCTCCAAAATCTCTGCCTTCTGGCCAGTCCATGATCTCTTCCAGAATTCCTGGGCGGTTGGATTTCCCCAGTCGAGCTGGTTGTGTGATCAATGCTATCCCCTTACTCCATGTAGCGCTGGTTGCATGATGTGTAGAGGGGATGTTTCCCTTGAACATCCAGTGTAGCATGGGCAATCATGTTGCCAAGAGGAGATATGCTTCTGTACCAACAACTTCTGAAGCTACTCAAACCCCCTCATACACTGCTAGTATCTCTTTTTCAGTAAGGGTGTAGTGGGCTTCTGATCCTCCATACCCCCAGCTCCAAAACCTTAATGGTCGACCTTGGGTTTCTCCCGGTGTTTTCTGCCAGAGGTTTCAGGTGAAACCATGCTCTCCAGCTGCAGTGTAGAGAACATTTTGTACATCTGGTCCTGTCCGGACAGGCCCAAGAGCTACTGCACGAGCTATTTCCCATCTGATACGCTCAAAGGCTTGTTGTTGCTCAGGGCCCCATTCAAAACAGTTCTTCTTTCGGGTTACTCGATAGAGAGGGCTCACAAGCTGACTATAACCTGGAATATGCATTCTCCAGAACCCCACAAGGCCTAGGAAAGCTTGTGTTTCCTTCTTGTTAGCTGGTGGAGACATAGTTGCTATCTTGTTAACAACATCCATGGGCACATGACGGCGTCCATACGGCCATTTTATTCCTAAGAACTGAATGTCTTGTGCAGGTTCCTTGACCTTGCTTTTCTTTAAGGCAAAACCAGCTCTCAGAAGAATCTGAATTACTATTTCTCCCTTCTCAAACACTTCTTTTGCCTTATTGTCCCACACGATGATGTCATCTATGTATTGCAAGTGCTCAGGGGCATTGCCCTGTTCCAGTGCAGTTTGGATTAGTCCGTGACAAATGGTAGGGCTGTGCTTCCACCCCTGGGGCAGTCAATTCCAGCTGTATTGGACACCTCACCACGTGAAAGCAAACCGTGGCCTGCACTCTGCTGCCAAAGGAATGGAGAAAAACGCATTGGCACTATCAATTGAAGCATACCACTTGGCTGCCTTTGATGCCAGTTCATGTTGGACCTCTAACATGTCTGGTACAGCAGCACTCAGTGGGGGTGTCACTTCGTTCAGGCCGCAATAATCTACTGTCAACCTCCACCCTCCATCAGACTTTTGCACTGGCCATATGGGACTATTAAAAGGTGAATGAGTCTTACTGATGACTCCTTGGCTTTCCAGTTGATGAATCAGCTCATGGATGGGAGCCAGGGAGTCTCGGTTTGTGTGATATTGCCACCGGTGCCCCGTCCCAGTAGCAATTGGCACCTGGTGTTCTTCAACTCACAGCGATCCCACAATGAAGGGATCTTCTGAGAGGCCAGGCAGGGTAGATAGCTGTTTGATATTCTCTGTGTTCACAGTGGCTACACCAAAAGCCCGTTGGTACCTCTTTGAGTCCTTGAAGAACCCTCTCTTGAGGTAGTCTATGCCAAGAACACAAGAGGCCTCTGGGCCTGTCACAATGGGGTGCTTTTCCCACTTGTCCCCTGTTAAGCTCACCTCAGCCTCCAATATAGACAATTCTTGGCATCCCCCCCATCACTCCAGGTCCAGATGTGTTCTGTGTCCCTGTACCCTGATGGCACCAGAGTACATTGTGCACCAGTGTCTACCCAAACCTTATACTTCTGTGGGTCTGATGTGCCAGGTCATTGAATCTACACAGTCCAGTATATCCGGTCATCCCTTTCCTCCTCCTGGCCAAAAGCAGGGACCCTCTATTGTTGTTCCTTGTCAGAGTATTCACTGTCTGACCCTTGTGGTGCCAGAGCAGAAGTCCTCTCACCAGAATCAAGGGAAGTCATTTCAGTTCTTCTATGCCTGGAGGATCACTGACTATTTTCTTGGGCCTCTACAGCAACTATGCTGACAGCCTTCTTCTTGGTAGACCCCTTCTTAACAGCTGTCTTCCCTCTCAATCCATGTGCACAGGCTTCCAGCTTGAATGTGGGTTCACCATCCCACTTTCTCATGTCCTCCCCTTGGTCACGCAGGAAGAACCAGAGTGCACCACACGGCATACGCCTGGGACTCCCTTTCCCTCTGACTGGGGCAGGAGGGGACTGATTTCTTGGAGCATCCCTAACAGGCAAGGCACTGTCCTGTAGGGATAAGGAGATACAAAGGTTTTCTTCAAAGTTTTGGAGCCAAGATGACATTTTCTCCACAGTTGGTGTTTCCATATCTGGGCAATACATTGCTGCCAAGCTCTTGGAATATGACACTGGGGCACCTTGAATCACATTTGTCCACATGGCCTGTGTACACAGGACATCTTCTGGATCTTTAGAGACCTCCTCATCATCTAGATCACTGTAGATGACTTCCAGCACTGCTAACTCTCTCAAGTACTGGGTTCACAAGATCTTCCTTGAGTGGATATTTTGCCTTCACACTTGAGAGGAGCTGGCTCAAGAGACTGCAAATTACTGCCTCCTTTCCAATTCCTCTCTCAATTTCCCAGTTTCTAGTGAGGGATCCCAGTTGTTGGGCTTCCTTACTTTCCAGTTGCTGACTGTCAGCCCTGTTAACCCAGTATTGGAGCAGCCAGGTAGCAATCCGCTCACTTGGCTGGCAGCTGTAGTCTGTCCATGTATCTCGAAGTTCTGAGGTCAGGGACCAGGTAGTTTCTGCTTTCTGTCTAAGTTCTCTTACTCCTTCCTCCAATTTCTTTGTCAAAGGACCGGCTTCTAGTTCAAACCTTTCCTCTTCTTCTTCTTCTCTTACTAATCGAGGATACGGACCCGTTGATGTCCTTGTCCACTGTTTCTTTTTCACTACTGGGGCAATTACTGTGGTTGTTGTCTGCATCCGTATCTCAAGCATGGTGTCCTCAAATGCAGTTTGAGTCCCTGTCTCAACCATAGTTCTCTGAGACTGCTGAACTATGGTTCGATAGGCATAAGCCAGGCCCCAGTACAGTGAGAGAAGCTCCTGGTTTTCATTAGGGGAGGTAAGGCACCCCTCTATCAGGTGGTGTATCAATTTGTCAGTGTTTCTTGCCTGTTCAGGTGTAAAGTCCCAGGGTATGGGAGGTGATAACCATCTTAGGAATCTGCCCAAATCCTTCCATACACCCTGCCACCCAGGGACCGGTCGCTTGAGGGCATATTTCAGTATTGCCTCACCCAAAACTTGTCTTCTCTTATACCAGGACGAGACCAGATTCCATAATACCCATAATATACCACCAGTGTTAATTAGTATTGAACAACTCACATAAGGTTGAATAAGGACCTCGGGAGCCTGCATAATAAAACCATTCACATCAATGCCAGGTAGGGAGGGGGAGATGTATTCCCTCATCTACTCCACAAGATAGCTCCCACATCACAGCAATGCCGTCAGTGCCAGGGCAAAGCACATAGCCACTGTTTGCATTAGCATGTTCCCAAGTTCCTTCATCCCCCCCACAGAATAGCTCCCCCAACACAGTAAGGCCACCAGTGCCAGGGCAAAGCACATAGCCATTATTTGTGTTACCATGTTCCAAGCTCAACAAAATAGAGATAAGCAAGCAGCCAACAAACTCTGTGACCCGCACAGGAGCTTGCCACTTGATAGCTAGCTATAGCACACTTAATGCAATGTTGCACGTTGGTGTACATTGGGCACCTAAAAGGACTGTGATAGGTTGACGCCAGGAGCCCACCAAAGCTGCTCTGTCACTCCCCCTCCTCAGCTAGACTGGGGAGAGAAAATATAACAAAAGGCTCGTGGGTCAAGATAAGGACAGTTTAATAAAGTGAAAACAAAGGACACATGCGCAAAAGCCAAGGAAAACAAATGATGCTATTCTCTACTTTCCATCAGCAGGCAATGTTTGGCCACTTCCTGGGAAGCAGGGCTTCAGTATGCGTAGTGGTTGCTTTGGAAGATGAGAAATGCCCCCCCTTTCCATCTTCCTTTTCTTAGCTATTATAGCTGAGTTGACATCATATGGTATGGAATATCTGTTAGATAAGCTCCTTTCTTTCCTTGTAATTCCTTCCTCATGCACATTTCATGTTCTACAACAAGTGAAGTAGGACTGTAGCAGGAACACCCTCCTCTTTCTGGTCCAGTTATTTTGCTGCTCTGTCTGAAGCAGGCAATTCTTCAAAAAAATAATTTAATCCTATGTGGTTCCTGTGAGGTATTCAGTAACATGATGAGAGAAAAAGCTCCCTGATCTCAGACCAAGGCCAAATGTGAACAGGTACACAGAAAACTTCATAATTCAGCTGAGCACCAGCAGATCTTTCTGGACGGAACAGAAGGCACAGCTTTCTGACACAGACACTGCAACATTTCAGATTCTGAACTTCTAATTTTGGGCGTGCAGCTCTTTAAAAGAAAAAGTCACCAACACGTTTTAACACAATGTTAAAACAAAGTATTTTTTTTTTACTGTTGTTCAGAAAACCAGTTGAACTGTTTTGGCTGATATTTTCCATTAATATTCCACCCTAGTCAGTGTCTCAGTGTAGAAACTGCTTTCCCAAGATACCAAGTTTCATACAACTGTAAAATCTTAAGAAAATGTAGAAATACTACTAGGCCTTTTACAATACTGCAATGCATTTTCAGAATTTTGTGCTGTCAGCAGAATTTACTGTATCAGATATAATCAAATCCTTACTCATCTTCCTTCTCTAACCATATATATGTTACTAACTTCTGTTCACTCTTGAATTTTGTATACTCAAATCTGCATGTTGCTTCTGGCTTTCTTGTGTCTCAAAGACAATCACCCAAATATTCTTCAATTTGCACTATGAATTTTAAGTGATATTAATAGTCAAGCATTTGTAAAGCAGAAAGTGTGATTGAAAAGTAATATTAATATAAAGCTGCATTTTGCAGGGGCTTGGAGGTTATGTGGCAAATTAATGTCGTTCTTTATGGAAAGGCAAAGAACAGAAAATGCATTAATCCCACAGAAAAGATGAAAAAATACTCTGAAAAGGGAACAGATGGCTAATCAGGCTTTTCCTACTTTATAGACAAATGTAGCATTGCTGCAAAATCTCCAGTAGCTCAAAATTCACTAAGAAGTCAAGATACACACCTGCACAAGGGTTAGAAGGAAAATAGAGTGGAAAGCCAAAACTCTAAAATTGTCTAAAAAACCAAAAGTTTTAAAAATACTTTGTTTTAAATATATCAGAGAAATATATGAAGGAAGAAATAAGACTGGATTGCCTGGTAGCCATCACGTATGTGCTGCTTTACAATGACAACAAAACTTACGGAGCTATTTTTTGCTTCAATTACTATACAAGCAATTGAAATTCCAATTGCAGTTCATTCCAACACTAAAAAAAAAAAAAAAAGAGACAAAATATTTTCAGTTCTGATAATGCCTCAAACTTTACTATAGTAGATTCATGTAAAAAAAAAAAAAATCATTTAGTTTGAAACATTTTCCTTTAGTTTATTCCTTACATTAAAAAAAAGAATTTTTGAAAAAGCTCAATGACTCTCTTAAGGGGTAAAATGCAACCAGTTCTACTGAAAACACTAGTATTTTCTTTAAGATATACTTTTTTTCCAGTGTATATTTGTCTTTCTATGAATGTTCTTGTGTCAGGAGGGCAATTTTTATTTACCTTTCACTTTGAAGTGTATCACTTAGAAATATTACCAGGTCTCATGATACGCAATTTCTCAGTAAAAGACTTTTATTAATAAAAAAAACATTTCATACAGTGTTGTCACTCCGGTTAACTGAGAGAAGAAAGCTGCTATGAGATGTACAGAAAAGCATTGATTTGTTCAGTGGGAAAGTAAGTGACCTAGTGTATTGTAACTGTCTTTCTGTGGGAATTATCTTTCTGAATATCTAATCTGGTTTACCTTGCTCTCTTTTACTTGTGTGTGCAGGAAATTAATAATTTTCTGTAGAATATTAGCCACCACAAGACTTCAGCTACTTTGCAGCTACATGCTTAAATTTATGGTGGGACAGTGTCATGGGTTAACCTTAGCAGGCAGCTGAGAATCAGCCTGCTTACTCCTCCTCAGTGTGGGGAGAGAGTCAGAAAGGGAAAACTGAGACAACTTGTGGGTTGAGATGAAGACAGTTTAATAGGTAAAGCAAAAGCCGCACACACAAGCAAAGCAAAACAAGGAATTAATTCGCCACCTCCCATTGGCAGGCAGGTGTTCAGCCATCTCCAGGGAAGCAGGGCTTCATTCCACATAATGGTTACTTAGGAAGACAAACACAGTAACTTTGAATGTCCCGCACTTCCTCTTTCTTTCCCCCAGCTTTTATTGCTGAGCATGATGTCGGGATATCACTTTATTTAGTGGGGTCAGTTGCAGTCAGCTGTGTCTCCTCCCAAATTCTTGTGCACCCCCAGCCTACTCACTGGTGGGGTGGTGTGAGAAGCAGAAAAAGCCCTGATGCTGTGTAAGCACTGCTCAGCAATAGCTTAAACATCCATGTGCTTTCAACACTGTTTTCATACAAATCCAAAACATAGTTCAAACAACCTATAGGTGGTGTTGGTGTTGAGCAGAAATGTATATATATCATAGAAACTCATGCTAAATTCTAGCTAATATCCATCTCTTTAATGAAAAAGAAGAGAAAGATTTCCATCTAGAATGACCAGGTCTGGTTACCCTGGTCATGCTGAGGGTATTATGCAGCTGTAACATACGCTGACTGTTCAAGGTACAGAATAGCTATATCTTGATCTTGTGTTCACATCCAAACCAGGCCCATCTGGAAATCTAATTTTGGCATAACACATTCTGACAGTGGTGAGCGGGCAGAAAAATCCTGTTTCAGTCTAAAATGATGATGAGCCTCAGGCCATGAGCAAGAGTGACAGGAAGCAGGAGGAGAGTGGGTCAGGATTTGGGACTGTTTTTAAGGATTGGAAACTCACAGTTACTTTATGAATAACTGAGATCAATTTACAACACAAATTATTGGTTGAAAAAGTCCTCTGCTGATCTAACATGCCTTGTTTTCTTCTCTTTCCAAGAACTGATCTGCAAGTCCAAAGTGACCACAGCCTACATGTTCGGGGTGAGGATGTGGGCAAGCATGCAGAGGAGATCATGGATGAGCTATGGCCAGCACAGAAAGCCTGACATCAGCTTCATGGTCTGCTACAGCCAGCATATCTCAATTTCCAAGGAAAAGAGCCCAGATAAGGTCTAGGTATGGAATCCAGAGTTAGGCTCCCCAAATTAAAAGCTGCAGCATTTTTGCTTAAACCTAGGTGGCCTGGGAACCTGTGGATCTCATGTCATTTTTCTGTGGATGAATTTTGGGTGAGCCTGGGACAGCTGCACATCAGTTCACTGTGCCAGGGTACCAGGCTCTCCTCTGCCCATTATCCCTTGAGGAGACTCTTGCATTCAAGAGCTGCCACTGGCTCAAACAGAGAGGAGATCCTAGCCCATGCTCTAGTTTTAGTCTACACAGTCATTTTTGTGCTGCAAAGCAGAGGGGAGCATCTGGACTTTGCTAAACAAAGAATTGGAGTTTTTGTATTTGCTTTGAGGCCAGCTGTCTCTTTTTAAACTCATTGCAGATGATGCAGTGTTGGAAATATTCTCAGGAGAATGGCTGATTTTCTGTATTGGATGATTCTCTTCTTGTAGGTTGCCAAATTTAGAAGTGATCCCAGTACATGTTTTAATTTATTTCCCTCGAAAATTTTTAAACTTCTTCTAATTGGCATGAAAATGAAAATAAATATATTGAAAGAGTGCATAGCTCTTGGACTTTGAGTCACCACCACTGCAAAAAGACTGTGTTCACTATCTGCCACAGTCTCAGGCTATACTAGAAAAAAATCTGTTCTGCTCAGAGCTCACTGATGTACTAATGGGTTTTAGAACTGCATCTTTTTTGTTTTGCTGGATTAAAGAAATGAATTAATGATTTCTATACTAGAGCTGCTCTACTGTGAGTTTGGCCTGAAATAGTAACTACCACAGTGGGACCACTGCCAGCCTGTGCTACTCTGCTTGACTGTTGGCTTTGCTATGCAGTTCCTGCTCATCCAGGCTGCCTTGCTTGGTGGTTTCATGAGTAAGTGTCTGATTTGTTCATTATTTACTGGATAAAAACATGGTGCCACCTTTGCTTTTGCCAGCTGGAAGACTAAGGGAAACATAGAAGCAGTGCATAAGAGGGAAGCTAACAGCTTTTGTAAATAAATGACAGGATCTGTGCCTGTATGGACCAGAAGCTAGTCTGAAAAGTGTACCTGTGACTCATTAAATTAAATGTATTCTGTCAGAAGGTCATGGTTTCCAGGTTTTCCGCTGTATCATCATGCATATAGGAACTCAATGAGGAGTTTAATTAGGAAAACAGAAGTTCAGTCATAATGAAAAGCAGTTGTATGCAATTTAGCATATATTCATGGTCATTATTATAGGTACCTGTAGCTGGTGAGTATCTGGCTACAATTCATATATTAATGCAGTAATTATACAGCCCAGAGATTGGGTAGCATTGGTTTTTCATTTATAAGATAATTTTATAATGAGAAAACATATTTTAAGTCAGGAAGTGCACTTTTCATCCCTTGCATTCAGTACTCTGTCTTTGAGAAAGCAATATTAATTGCCCATAAAACAGGAAAGACATTGTGTTTAAAATGCTCAATGCACTTAATTTATAAACAAATTTTGCTGAGCTAAGGGCCTGAACATGGTTTTGACAGCCTCTGTTAAAACCAAAATTCATCTTCCTCCCAAAACAGTTGCTTTATACACCACAAACATCCATATGGAAATTTCCTTCCAAATTACATGGGCATTGTGGGGAAAATGGACATTAACACATTAGACGAGATACAGCTCTTAAATCTAATTAAACTGCAACCCACAAGAACTGTAATGTGATGAAATGTGGGAATATCACCTGTCAAAAATACCTACCTCTTGTTCTGGGACGTCGTGGTTAATTGGAACTTGAAATTGTAAAACACAGTGATGTTCATGCATATTATAAGCCAAATGTGATAAAATTTTAAAATATATTAGTGTGATGTTTTTTCTTCTTTTCTTCTATTATACATACATCTGGGGTGTGTGATTTTGAGGAATCCTTCTTATGGCACAGAAAGAAATCCTTGTTATGAAATGTACAAACATTTAGAACATGTCTCCAAACGTTTCTGTAGTAATCTTTTTCTATTAGCAGTAAGATGCTTACTGTATTTTGGTGGTCTTCTATAGGCATGTCATGTTGCATTTGTGCCAACAACTTACCTTTTTGGCCTTGGAAACATCTGAGGTACATGTGGATGGACAAGTTACCAAATAAAGAATCTTGGACCCTGCCTGGGGAAACCAGGTGTGCATGGGGTTATGCATAAAGTCATAGAATAACTTGAGTTGGAAGGGACCCATAAGGATCATCGAGTCCAACTCCCTGCTCCTCACAGGACTATCTAAAACTAAACCATATGACCAAGAGCATCGTCCAGATGCTCCTTGAACTCAGACAGGCATGCTGCCATGACTGCTTCCCTGGGGACCCTGTTCCAGTGACTGACCACTTTCTCAGTAAAGAACCTTTTCCTAATGTCCAGTCTGAACTTCCCCTGATGCAACTTCATTCCATCTCCTTGTGTCCTATCACTGGTTATCAGAGAGAGATCAGTACCTCCCCCTCTGCTGCTCCCCATAGTCAGTGAGGAGGTCACCCCTCTGCCTTCCCTTCTCCAAGCTGAACAAACCAAGTGACCTCAGCTGCTCCTCCTATGTCTTGCCCTCAAGATCTTTCACCATCTTGGTTGCTCTCCTCTGGGCACAATCTAATAGTTTAATGTCCTTCTTATATTAAGGCACCCAAAACTGCACACAGTACTCAAGGTGAGGCCACACCAGAGCAGTGCAGAGAGGGCAAATCACCTCCCTCAACCAGCTAGTTATGCTGTGCTTCATGCACCCCAGGACACAGTTGGCCCTTTTGGCTGCCAGGGCACACTGTTGCATATGTCATTTGCTGACAAGCTTCAAGCTGGACCAGTGTCTGTATAGAAGACCCATGAAATCAGTAAGATGTCCCAGGATCCAGACAGAGGAGGAGGGTATTTCACTGTCTTTGCTTATGTTTTATGTGAGTCTTGTATGTAGGTGTTTTCGAAGGCAGTGCCTCATCTGTGGCAGTCTCTGTGACCAGCAGTGTCAGTGTCCTGTGTGTGCCTGCATGTGTGTGTCCCTGGATAAGTGCTTGGCAAACAGGAAAGCAGCAGTTGCATCCTACAGCCATGGCAGAGACCACAGGTCGCCCTGGGCGCTGGGCTGGGCTCCATCACTGGTCGAGATGGCCACCCCTAACATCCCTTAACACAGAGGGTAGGATAGGATAACAAAGAAGGGAATAATAAAAGGGCGGGGGGGGGCAGGGGGGAAGCAGAATATAGTGTGCTAGTGAGGAGACATGCAATGTAATATAGAAAAGAAAAGAAAAAAAATACTAGGATTACATTGGTTGAGAACAGATCACAGGTAAAATTCTTGCTCAAACAAACAGTGATTTCTTAATGATGTCAGCCGTTCTATGCATTCACCCCAGACTCTAGTATTTCTAGGCTGATTCTTCAAGCTTTGGCTTTACTGACTTTGTGGGAATGTTACCTCAGTGAAACATACAGCAAGGTCATCCTTCCTGTGATAAGCAGAGGCTTTAAATAGTATTGACTACATCTAACGTTCCAGCTTTATAATTCTCTAAATAACCTCATGTTTTGATAACATTCACAACTAATTCCACAGAGTAATTAGAAATTCTAAGACAGTGAATGATAATCATCATAAATCATGAAGACTACTTAATTAGTTCCCATTGTAGATAAGTCTTAAATGACAGGATCTTTCCACAATGCATCATATTAGCTTGCGAAAAATGTTTGCCTTTTGATTTAATGAGCTAGTGGCTCACTTAACTACAGTACAAGGTGTCAGTTTGCTTCATTTAGCAGCAAAAAGAAAAGAGATTTTTATTTTTTGGCTTGTGCTGCTTTGCTCTATCACACAGAACCAAGAAGTAAAAGGTGAAATACATATTGTTCTCCAAGTCACAGCCCTATAATTTAAGAGAAGTTTAAAATTTAAAAATATCAGTACAGCAACTAAGATGAAGGCTAACTACCTCTGGAAAATTCTTTCAGTGCTATAGGTGTTATAGGATACTTACAAGCAAACAGTCCAGTCTGGACTTCCAATGAAGTATGCTTAAACAATAAAAGCTATTGCATTTTTTCTAGTCAGAGTCCTAATATCAGTTAACATTACCTGAGAAGGTTTTAGCTGAATAAGAAGAATGTTATTTTTCACTTTTAACTCTAGATTCCATTATGAAAGATTCCACTCCAATTTTTACATTTTTGTTTATCTGTTAGTGAGAAGATATTATTCAATTAAAAAGTAACCATGAAGCTATTTGGATTATTTCAGGATCTCTCTGCATAAAGAATATTTAAAACAAGGTTAAACTGAAAGTTTTCTTAAACAAAATTTAAAATATCATGGAAGTTCTCTTAAAATTTCACTACCAGACCTCCAAGAAGCCACATAATATCATTTGTGAAAGGTTCTGGAGACATTTTTGTGTGATTGTCCTGTTTTTAACACTCTCTCACCTACTCTCTCAACTGCAAACTCTTTAAAGGTGTTTTCAAGCTAATTTCCAGGAGAGGATGTTTCTTTCTTATTTTCTATTTTAATTTTTCTTCCCATGTCCATCTCAAACAGACTTGATCCTGCCCCAAGGCTCCTTCATTCATTTATGAATGCTTTATACCCAAACCCATGTAACAGGATATTTTTTAGTTTTCAGTTAATGAAAATTACTGACCAAACATTGCAAGAACTACAATTTTTTCTACTCCCTTTGCTCTGTCCGTCTCTTTCCCTCTTGCCAATCTGCATAACTATGTAGAACAAAAGAGGCATGGAATTTTTTTTCTCTTTGGATAGCAGGAATCATCAGGGGAAAGTGTTTGCATAGACACATTCTGGGAAGTATGACACAGAATCATTCTCAATATAAAGATGGTGGACATTAAAATGTAACATGCAAATTCATGTTGAATAATGCAAACAATCTTGAAATTATATAAAGCGAAGTATTTTGCTTGTTTCAAGAAACCAAAATGCAACAGAATACATAAATCCAGTTGTTTAATTTTTTGAATTGTAATTGAAAAAAATTAGTGTCTCAAAGTCTTCTAAATATGCAATTTCAGAATAAATTTTACACTCAAATTAACAACTTTTTATCCTACTCCAGAATAAAACTAAATATTTGATATTTGTGAATTTTCTGAGCCAAGAAACTGTCAGCACTAGTAAGCAACTACTAAGAAAACTCAAAGTTCTCGAAAAAGCACAAAACAGCAAATATGAAAAATTTTCCTCTCATTTACAAAGACACTCTACCTTCCTTTCTTCTCAATCCTTTTGTAAAGGAATTCCCAGCTCCCAATGCAAATAAATGTGCAAATTTGAAAACACAAACTTAATTTGGAGGAACAGTACATTACTGTACTTGCACGTTTCATTTATTAAAGAAATGAAGGAGCAGACAATTCTAGCATCTTTGTTTCTTTTCCTTGAAGAGCAGCAGTTTTGTAAGGAGAGAATAATAAAGAAGATGACTGCAACTAACCAACAGATATGAACATTCAAGATAAAAAGTAGAAATTAGTGCTTTGATGGTATCACTTTCAAAGCTTGTAATGAGATTATAATAAAGATTAAAGAGAAAGCCATGATAATAAGTGTCATCTTGTTGGCCATTTTTTATTATTGTATTCTCCCCAGTATGACATAAAACCCTTCAGAGGACAGAATCAAAAAACTGCTTTAGTCAAAAATGTCAGTCATAAAGAATACAAGGGAAGTCAAGGGACC
>VYZV01038466.1:465342-497357 GCA_013401275.1 Pandion haliaetus | reverse complement strand
TGAAGGACTGCAGCCCGTGGAAAGGACCCATATCGGAGAAGTTTGTGGAGGACTGTCTCCCGTGGGAGGGACCCCACGCTGTAGCAGGGAAAGAATGAGGAGTCCTCCCCCTGAGGAGGAAGGAGCAGCAGAGACAATGTGTGACGAACTGACCCCAACCCCCATTCCCTGTCCCCCTGTGTCACTGGGGAGGAGGACATAGAGAGAACCAGGAGCAGAGTTGAGCTTGGGAAGGAGGGAGGGGTGGGGGGAAGTGTTTTAAGATTTGGTTTCATTTCCCATTATCCTGTTTTGATTTGACTGGTAGTAAATTAAATTGATTTTTTTTATTCCCCAAGTTAAGTCCGGTTTTTGCCCATGACCGTAATCGATGAGTGATCCCTCCCTGTCCTTGTGTTGACCCATAAGGCTTTTGTTATATTGTCTCCTCCCCATCCTACCCCAGGGCGGGAGGAGTGGGCAAGAGGCCTTCTGGTGCTTTATTGCCAGCTGGGCTTAAACCATGACACTTGGCTCTTCCTTTGCCTTTTCCACTTGTTTTTTAAACACAGCAATAGATCTAATCCTTCAACTCCTTGCTTTACTCTCTTTGATTCTGTATCTAAATCACAGAATTCTGTTTAATACTTTTTATGTCCTTATTCTGCACCCATGACTATTCCAGAGGGGTGTTAGGCCAGGAGAGTGGCAGCTTTCAAGTTTTTTGCTTTCTCCTTAGTTGACTTCTGACCAGACGAAAATTTATGGAGAGAGGGAAACATTGTGGTTTGCTATGAGATGCTGTGGGGTTTGCCTTTGAAGACAAGGTCAAAGCACCTTTTAGTCTTTGGAAAGGATAATAACAGGGTTTGAGGCAGTTCTTATTGTGTGAGAATTTTTATGTGATATTTTTCGTGCCATTTTTATTCACATTTTTCCTCTTTCTATGTAGCGCATTCCTCAGTAATTTAGTACTTTCTGTCATCTGTATAATCCTGTACTAGGATTTCATGTGATACTTATAAACGGAGAGTGCACCCCACCAGGCAAATGAAAAACTCTGAAGTGCAGGCAGGCAGCAGAAGGCACCTCACATGCAATCAGCAGTGTGCATGCAGGTTTAAATTGCAGTTATGATTTGAAACTTGTACTTGTGAAAGCAACGTTGTGAGAGTTTGGAGTATCTGCTCACAATGGTCAGAGGCAAAGTGCGCTAGGAATTTCCTAATGGCCAGTGCTTTCAGCTACTGCCAGTGTAAGCATCTGAAAATCCATCATTATTCTGTCTGGTGGAGATAACTTCACCTGTAACAAAAATTCTAGCTGGGCAAAATCTTTCCTAATTTACATTTTTGCAACTTCATTGCCATCAGGTGCCTCAGTTCCCATCACGTTTTTTTTTCCCCTCTATATTCCTGAAGGGATGTAGACAGTGGAACTGCACAGGGGCCATGGAGGCACATCTGGACTGGCAGCTGCAGCTGCGTTAACAGGTTTGTTGTGAATGAGAGTAGAATCCAGCTCAGGCACGCTCTGTGTCAGATCTGCATCACTAGCAAAAGTAAGATAGCAGCTAAGACACATTCTTTGCACTAATTCCCATCAGCTTGTCTTGAAATGCATCCATTCCCACAATTTGATGGAGGCTTACACTTCTGTTACTTGCTCCACTGATGGGAATTTGGACATCAGTTTTAATGAGGGACTGTTTTCTTTTTTGGCAGAACAGAGAAAATGTTTTTAACTACTCCCAAAGCTTTGGTGCTGCTCATTCAGTGTAGCGGTGTTCATGTAAACAGAAGAGGGGATGGCCATGTGGGTTTGCATGTATTTTGGTGTAACTATTGTTATTTGTCTCCCCGCTACAACCCATCCCTTTCAGCCGTGCTGAGTACTAAGAAGCTGTTCTTGGCAAAGACTATGGGCATAAAAGAAAGGAAAAGACCTAAAATGTTTTTCTCATGAACCATAACTGAGACTGCCAGCTTTATACCAAACCTTTCATAGATAAGGGGAAGGATATTTTAAGTAATATAATGTTGATGAGAACGTTTTATTAGTGATAGCATTACCTTGCTTTTCTCCTTTTAAGCTATTACGGAAACTATTCTGTATTTAGGACTACAGTGCATCTCAATTATATTTAAGACAAAAAAATATATAAAGTAATATCAATAACTGGATAAGAACGAACTTCACCTCTTTAGATATATACGGAGCAGAGTATAACCAACAAGAAAATACAGATTGCTTTCATGAATTGCCGTGGTCTTTTAGCAAGGAGTAACATGTACTTTGGTGGTGAGAAATGACATATGAAAGAAGATTAGCCCCATCATATGTAATGCATCACAAACTGTCTCCATGGAAATGCAAAGTTCACTTTCTTCTGTGCTCAAAACCAGTTTTGGGTAGAGATCACTATTGATTTGAAATGTAAATCAAAATTTCCTCATGAATCAGAGGACTTCATTAGTCATGCATGGCATTGTTCTTTCCAATGTGACCTCTGTTTGCAAAATGATGTCTCACAACCCTTCTCAGACTAATAGAGTCAGCAATGAAGGACGAAGGTTGGGCAGCTTTGAAAAAGGTAACTATTTTTCTTGAGTGCTTATTTCAATATTTTCTGATGTGAAAGCAGAACCACATTGAAACCAATTTCCTTGCCTTCTGTCAGTCTGCCTCACTTCTTTCACAAGGTGCAAGTTGTGGGAATTCACTGAACAGAAGTGATACTGCTCATCCTGTCCTAAGCAGAGCTCTTACTTCCATTTTAATGTGCTTGCCATGTGAGAGTGTTGCATGGAGTGGAACATCATCTAAAATATACCATATGATATTGTAGTCCCTGGTGCCAATGGTGCATGGCTGAATACTAAAATCAACGGAGAACTCAGCGTACTGTAACTTTTTTCACAACACCTCTTCCATGTAGTGAAGTTGATTGATGTTGTTGATTAGCCCAATTTTAGCATAGAGGATGGTGCAGTTTCTTCTCTGTCTTGTCCGGAAATAGTAAAAAATGCAAAGTCTGATATTTCTAGTTGGTATTTGTTGACCAAAGGTACTGCTCATTTCCTCAATCCCATAGTGGACTTAAAGATTTATGTAGTGCAAGGTGAGTGCATTCAATAGTAGAAGTAAAATCCTTTCTCTCTTCTAAGGAATATGCACAAGTATATATGTAGATGAGCAAAATACTTTTATTTCTGTTCTGAGAAACTTACAAATCTAACATCAGGATCTAAAATCTGATTATTGACATTTTAATTAATTTTAATTATATATGTAGTAAATAGGCTTCAGTTACATGTTTTTATTAAATAGAGCTTTTAAAAGTTCAAATAATTCATATTAGTTTAAATTAAAATGGCAATGAGCATTTCCTAGCAGTAAAATAAAAGTTGAAAAACTTTTAATTAAAAGACAGAACTGTAAAAACTCTAAAAAAATCATCCACTCGAGTGATTTCATTATTTATACTAATAGAAATTCTCAATGAAGTTTTCAAAGATCTCCATAATGAAAAAAATCTAAATATAATAGCTTTTCTTTTTTCTTCTTTTTTAAATTTAAGTCATATAAATAGAATGTAAAGCATTTTGTGAAAAGGGGGTATGCAATCACATTTTATGGCTTGCATTTCAATTGGTTTAAAAATAGAGACATCAACGAGACAAGGTTTCTATGAAGTTTTATCATTAACTTTCATGTTCCCATAAAAGTGAATGAGAAGTTACAGCGTTTTGGTCATCTGAGTAGTTAAACTAATAAAAATACATACTTTTTCAACCATGCATACAATAGTAGTCCCAAATGATTAGAACAGTTGTTGGGGTTTTTTTCCCCAAGTTTTCATTTTCTTATTTATTCTCTGAAAATTTCCCTTCTAACTATCTTAAATTCACCTAAGCATCAAACAGTAAGGCTCAGAAAGACTTCTCTTTTCAGGGAAGCAAATAAATCACAGTAAGGACAAAATAATATGTATTCAAATTTCTTTTGTTCAGAGCTATGTCAATTTTTAGCTGAAGCAATTCTTTTGGAGAAAAAATGTAAATTGGAGGGGATGTATATTCCATTAAAAGAACAAAGGTAAAAGAAAAAATGTGAATATTTTACTTGTAACTTTTAGAATGATGTTTTAAAAACTGAAAATGCTTTAGTTTATCATTCAAAAATATTTACATTTTGAAATTTCCCTGCTTTATATCAGATTTTTTTTAAAGTGGTGAAATCAAAATGGTGTTCTTCCACTGTCCTGATTTGTTCTCATTGAACTATTTCATTTGATCCTCCATTCTTGATGTTCCCTCTGTAAAAGACCTCAAATCAGCAACAATGCAGAAAGAAAGAAAACTCTTCTAGTTTCAGTTTGAAAAACCAAAAGCAAACTAACAAAAAATCCCACCTTGCAGGTCACTTGAAAGCACTGGAAAATGTATCTTCTGAAGCTAAACTGAACTAAACCAGGAATTATTCTCATCATTCTAGTTGTATTGGTTTAGGTAGGAAGGAGCATGGGGAACGTCCAACCATACATCAGGTGTGCATGGAGAAAAACACAGGCAAGGAGAGACTGTATAGATAAATGAGGCTGTTTGCTGAAGGTACATAGACTCTTGAGATAAATATTCTCCTTCTGAGTCCAAGCTAGTGTCTCTGAAAGGCATTGCACCACACACATGTGCTCACTGGTGTTGAGGCTGCCTCTGCATTGTGGTACATCACTTGTTTGCACTAGGTAGAAATCACCACAAATGTATCTAAATTATTTTATTAGCCAAACTCCCCCAGAATTCAGGTGGCTATGGATTAGCAATGACCTTGTACAACAACATTTCTCAATCAAAAGAAAAACAAGAAGCACGTACCAGTCACTCTCAGTTTTCTTCTGTCACTCATTTCCTTTGCGGTGGGTCTGTTCAGCTCCAGGTGCTGCTCCTCCCTCTTCCTCATTACTGCTCGTTATCTGAGGCATAGAAGCAAGAGCTTGGGTATCCACACTACAGTAGTAGCAGTGACTGCTGCGTGGTGTTGAGATACTCATGTTGACTTTTCAGCAGCTGTGCTCACGCATAGGAAGCAGTCCTCTTACCCTGGCATGTCAGCACATCAATTCTTGTGGCACATCAATTC
Source organism: Pandion haliaetus (assembly GCA_013401275.1). Lineage (NCBI taxonomy): Eukaryota > Metazoa > Chordata > Aves > Accipitriformes > Pandionidae > Pandion > Pandion haliaetus. The sequence continues at coordinate 492,236 of VYZV01038466.1, read as the reverse complement.
CACATCGTTCCTGTGGCTGCGACTGATGCATGGAAAAATGCCGTGTCTCTCAGCAGTGGAAACAAATCACAATCCTTTCATGCTTAACCTTGATTCTGCCTATTAAAATAGACTTGAAAGCTAATGAAAAAGAGATTATTAATTGTTCCATAGTTCATTTCACCAATAAGTCAGGACCTTTAAATATTCAGTGCTAAACAAGGACTATTTGGAAAACAAGGTGCCAGAAGGTGACTGTGGTTCTCTGCTCCTAGGTAGGAGCTCTGTTAACTGATTGATATAAAGCAAATGAAAGTCAGGTTTTTAAAAGAAGAGTAAGCCCAGCTTCTGACTCTAAAGGGAGATGTCAGCTGTTGAATTTGCTCGTAGTCCAGCTATTCGTTTCAAGGACTGGTCATTCAAACATGCTTTCCCATAAATAGTCTATCTGTCCTTTGTAATAAGAGTGAGAATAAGAAATCATTATGTTAATATAAATACAAGTGCAATAGAATGATCATTATGAGGTAAAAGGGAAAAGTAGAAAATTTGGAAACTATGTCATTCAGCATATGTTAACGTGGCCTTTTACTGGAGAGAGTAACAGAGAATTTTGTACAACAGCTAGCCCTTCCAGAAATGTAAAGATGATATGTTGGAAGAAAAATAATTCCAATGTTAATGTTTAACTCCACAAAAAATAATTTTTGCACATGGCTGCTATTTTTTAGGCCATGAATTTATGAATATTATGAATACTATATATATTAATGCACAACATTTTCTATGAGAAAAGAAATCATCTAATCTACACAGTATCCACCCATTCTTACAAAATCTAGGCATTCATATAGCAGTGCACTGAGCTTGATCAGATAGGCAACTTTTAAGATTTGTCTTTTAATATATGACCCTGACAAAAAAATAATATTGTTTTCTTATTTGTGCCAAGCACATGAAAAAAGTATGCACTCGCAGCCTGTTAAAAGTAATAGAAATTTCACTCTAGAAATTTCAGTGCTTTGTGGTTTGCTGTTTTACTAATAAGAAGTGAAGGAAAAAGCACTCCTTGCTAATCTACTTCTCGGTGTTTCTCTCAAAGTTACACATCTGTTCAATCCCAGTGGAAATAATTTCTTAACTTTATTTTAGTTACTAAGCAAAAATTTACAGCTGATCTACCACAGGAAATGTAGTCTTACTTCCCCAAGTCCATTTAAAAAGAGCCGCAAGAAAAGAGGACTCTGACCTCAGCAGTGCACAGTGGAATTGGCACAGCAGAATTTCCTAATCTTGCATTAGCATTAGTGATATCCATTTTTAAACAGTTTCACACTTTGTAGAGCAGAATGCAAAGTTTTTACAATTTTAACAATTACTGCTCAGAATATGGAGCTGATGAGTTGTGACACCCAATAAAGTAGAAGATCTATTAGCAGGAAAAGACTATGTCTAATCCAAGCTGCAAACTCCTGTTCATCCAGGTGGACATTCCTATGAAAATCATGCGAAAGGTGTGATCCTGAGCTGTTAAATTAAGGTAATGTTTGAAAGTGGGACTTAAAACCCTGAGTCACTTAGGTCTGTGTAGAGTGAGACGAAAATATCTTCCAGACATCCATCTCTTAATCTTGCTGTCCCAGATCCTGAAAGCTATTCAGGATCTTAATTCCTATTGAATCAAACACCTCTGAAGCTCTGTGCATTCTGGCTCCAGCTAGGTCTGGAGGAAATTGCTGTCACACACCGGTGCTGGCTCATATCGTTCCTTCCATAGGTTTTCATAAAATTCTGTCTGTACTGCAGAGATAGTACCACTTCCTGAGTTTTTATAAGGCTGTGAATAGAAATGAAGACCTGAGAGAAACTGGTAGTATTTTAACAGAAGTTTTGTCAGTACAGTAAGTGGTATCTAATGCTTTTTCTGAGGATGGGCTACTGCAGGTGCTCTCGTTGGCTTCTGTGTGGCTTGGGATGGTACTAGGTACTATTTTCAATCCATGGTGGAAATGATGTGTGACTTTAAATGATGAGTGATGGATAAGTACACTCAGAGACTCTCCAAAGCAGGTAGCTGTTGAAGCAGAATTGTAGTTTCTGCCAAATAAAGGAAGAAAGGATAGAGAAACAGCAAGCTAGACAGAATCAGAAGAAAGAAGACAATTAGAGATAATTTTCCTACACAAAATTGTGCATCTTGCCCATGGGCTCCTTGCAACTAAGCAGAAAAAAAGTTGGATAAACAGGAAAATTATACAGAGGTTCTTTTTGTTTATCAAGAACTCCCTTTCCTTCTGTAGATATTTTGTGCTGAGTTTGCGTACATGTTTGTGATGGCTGGTGTCTGTGAAATGTTGCCATGGAGTAACTGTCCCTTTCTTTAGTGTTTTTCCTTCAAGGCCTACAAGGTCTGTTCCTGCTTGCTTTTACTGCAGTGCTCTTTTGCTCATACAAATCATTCAACCCTGATTTAAACAGAGAAAATAAGTGAGATTTGTTCTTTGTGATTGTGACAGAAACCTTTAAAGATTAAATGCCTTTAGCTAGTTTGGGATCTAGAGTCTCTGGGCCAGAAAGGGTAAATATGATGGTGACAACTGAGCAATACTTCAGTCTTGACATGACCGCCTCTTCTAGCAATTACAGTAAAGAAACAGTACGTTCTTTACCCTTCTAAGCAGTTATTCGTTATTTGCACGAGATGCCAGTTAATAACACTGTGCCTGAAGTAGCCAGAGATTTCTTTCTTTTATTTTGTTTTGTTTTGTTTTGTTTTGTTTTCTTTTATTGGTGTCTTGGTATTTTTTTCCCTTTATCCCAAGGCATTAGGTGGATATTTTCATCATGTAGGCTGGCTCATTTGTCTCTGTAGCTCTTCCATTCAATGCATGCTCCTGCTGCCTGGCATATAGCCCTTCAGCTAGCAGAACCAATTAACCTCCCTCTTTTTCTTTAAAAGTGAAAAAAAAACCCTCCTCCCTTCTCTGTGCTTACAATAGGGTTAGCCAAAGTACATATTCACAGCTATAAATATATCTCTTGGAAAACTGTAAGCATGTGCCATGAATTGGATTTATTTTGTCTTGGGAAATCACACTTAATATAAAACTACAGTTTCTGACCTTTTCTTTGTTTTTCATTGTATTACTTATTAGCATAAACTAACATTTATACTCTCACTAATATCCAAAGAGGTGTTGATATGCTTGTGGATACGTAAGCTTGCCAGACAAATGACAAGCCAAAAGGACATGTCTTACCCATGCAGTCACTGCAGTGCATTGCAGAAAAGCGAAAAATCCTGCAGGTCAAGGAGGTGTTGCACAATGAACACCATCACCTTGACTGAATACAATCGATCTGCTTGAAAGCACCAACATCAGCTCAGGGAAAGGTAGTTGCTCTATCAAGACAGGATTGATAAACATTGTTTGAGCCACCTGGGGCTCTTCCAGTTGCACAGCCTATGACAGGGGTGGGTCGATATACTTTAGTAACCACTGTACAAAAATTACCCCTTGTTCCTACCTAAGCCTTAAACTCATGGTTTGTTTTGATTTTTATAAAGGGAAAGGCTTGATTAAATTGTTTCTGTTCCCCCAGAGTGTTTGTCAGCTGTAGGTTGGAATCCTTATTAATAAACTGAATTAGTTAGAATCCCTTTTAAGGGACTTTATGAGAAATATTTGTATGGTTTTGTCTTTATTATTTTATATACCATTTATAATATTTCATGTGTTCTTATTACTTTATTAATTTATGAATTTCCTTGAAAGAAGGTGTGATATGTATGGGCTAGCGCCTGCTACAACCATAGTCAAGGCTTCTGCTGACTATTAGGGCTATTCTTCAATTCACTAAGCTCCTTTTACTGCTAGCCTGAAAAGGACTGAAGTCTGGAGGCAGAGGTAGCACCTGACATGCAGCTATGATGGAAAAAAATGAATTGTGAATAAGAATCAGAGTAGAAAAAAGACTATGGTATTTGGCCAGGTATCTAGTCCTCCCTACTTGAAATACCTATGATCTTTCCTAGGAAGGAAAATGCAAAAATCAGATTAAATAGGAAAATGTGACTATTTTTGACACATTCAGTCCCTGGTAAATGCATGTTTGTCACTCATAATGTGAAATTTGTGACATGACCCCAGTAATGTTCACTTTGTTCTCTATATATCAGTCTTCCAGTCACATATGTCTGGAGCATCTCCATGAACTTCCCCATTCTGAAAGTCACAAGACAATACTTCATAACTCCATCGAGCCCATTTATATAAAATCTTTGCTGTCCACTTGATATCACATCATTACAACAGTTTCACACAAACTCATGCACAGTGATCTGTTTAACCAGTGTCTCTGGCTTTGGTAACATTGGGAGCATTGCCTTTTGGATCAGTGAAGAACAAGAGGATTTTGTGACAGCACACGTTGTTTGTGAGTGCTCTCCCTAAACCCTCATCAGTCCCACTACGTTATACTGAGTATGGCGATATGCTAACGGGGACTCACTCCCTCTGCTACAAGGTTCTGGTAGCTGGCAGTTACCTCAGTGGCTAGCTCTTCCATGACTTTGCTGAGGAGCACAAGCTGCAGTGTTGCAGTTTCCAAGGCAAACTCCTGAACAAATCTGTAAGAAGCAGCCATACATATTCCAGTTAGAGTACAGTCATGCTAACCCTTGTAGTATCATAGGACTGTGGCTTCTGCTTATCTGTGAGGGACTTCTACCCTTGCAGCTTTAGCTGCCTGTACTGCTGGAGGCAGAAACAAAGGTGCAGCCCTCAGGGCTGTGAGCAGCTGTGTTGTGTTTGCACGTTGGTCTGCATCAACAAAAGCAAGCAGAGAGGAATCATCAGACTCTTGTTCCTAGGTCTTCCCTCTCTTCATTCTGCCTGTCCTTTCCCTGAGCATGAGAAATTCTTTATTCAGAGCATTCTCCTCCCTGAAATCTGTTGCTTCCTAGAGTGCTTATTTTGTTTCCAGAGGACTTCTACAACACGCAGGCTGTCGATCAAGGGCCGAACTAACATCTACAGTAGCCAACAGAGCTTTAAGATAGGTGAGTATTGTGGTTTACAGTAATTGTACCCTGCTGCGTTTTGGTACCTGGTGTGAATTTAATGTGGAGGTAGGTAATCAAGTACACTTCATTTGGTCATAGGGTAGAGAGGATAGTTATGCAGAGAGGCATCTTCACCCAGCTGCGCAGGCATAGTATGCAATCTGTGTGTGAGGCTGGTGCAGGCAGAACTGAAGTATCTCCATCAGGTTTTGTGCTGCCTAAAGAAATTTCGCAGAGATCGCCCTTTCCAGACTCCAAATGCTTGAAATGTAGGAACTGTGATTAGCTGCATGACAGCAAAGTTGCCTGACTGTTCTTGCTACTCTAAGACCTGGTTTTTAAGCTATTTTCTCTCTCTGTGAATCCAGTAGATCTTTTGGAGCAGTTTTAAACTAGCTAATTGTGTGATGGACGGGTTTTGTTACAGATGCATTAAAAAATGGGTTATTACCTTCTCACAGTGAGGGAAAAGGGTAGAAGAGGAAAGAAACTATTAAACGGCTTCAGGGTTAAAAATGAAATCGGTTACTTTTGGTCTGGCATAAAACCAAATGCAGGTAACAGATTTCCTGGGAGGAGAGGTGAGGAAATCAAGGAGCACTGATTATTTGTAGTGCCTACTGAGTCAGAAGCAATTGTAACACAGGAATCAAGCCCTGCTGCACAGGTGTGAAATCAAGAAGTCACACATGTCCAAAAAGACATTGAATGAATCGGATGCTGCTGTGATTCACCTTATTTTGTGTACATTATGTTTGTAATCTTGGACAGTAAGTAACGTGTTACAGGCAGTACATAGTCCTGATAGTCACTGTGTAGTCCATTTGTTCTTTGCCACAACAGATTGACTCAGTGATTTGCCAGCACCAGTGATCCAAAAGTGGCTGATGTTTCTGTCCAAGTCCCAAAGACCTGTGCCCACTTCTGCTTCCGTGTGTTCCTTGCAATGTTGTTTCAGATCAGAAGCTTCCCTATTTCCAGATAAAGAAGGAAGCAGCAATTAATTCTGCTGTGAGGACAAAAAAAAAGAAAAAAAGATGCAGGGGAAATGTTCACTTTTGTATTGGTACAGGGTTTGGTAGCAGGGGGTCTACAGGGGTGGCTTCTGTGAGAAGCTGCTAGAAGCTTTCCCTATGTCTGACAGAGACAATAGCAGCTGGCTCCGAGATGGACCCACCACTGGCCAAGGCCGAGCCCATCAGCAATGGTGGTAGCACCTCTGGGATAACAGATTTAAGAAGGGGAAAAAAGAAACTCCACACAATTGCAGCAGGAGGAGAGGAGTGAGAATACGTGAGAGAAACAACCCTGCAGACCCCAAGGTCAGTGAAGAAGGAGGGGGAGGAGGTGCTCCAGGCACCAGAGAAGAGATTCTGCTGCAGCCTATGGGGAAGACCATAGTGAGGCAGGCTGTCCCCCTGCAGCCCATGGAGGACCCCATGCTGGAGCAGGTGGATGCACCTGAAGGAGGTTATGAGCCTGTGGGAAGGCCATGCTGGAGCAAGCTCCTGGCAGGACCTGTGGATCTGTGGAGCGAGGAGCCCACATTGGAGCAGGTTTTCTGGCAGGACTTGTGACCCCACGGGGGACCCATGCTGGAGCAGTCTGTGCCTGAAGGACTGCACGCTGTGGAAGGGACCCATGCCAGAGAAGTTCGTGAAGAACTGCAGCCTGTGAGAAGGACTCATGTTGGAGAAGTTTGTGGAGGACTGTCTCCTGTGGGAGGGACCCCATGCTGGAGCAGGTCAAGAGTGTCAGGAGTCCTGCCGCTGAAGAGGATGAAGCAGCAGAGACAATGTGTGATGAACTGATTGTAACCCCCATTCCCCGTCCCCCTGTGCCACTGAGGGGGGTAGGTGGAGAATCCGGGAGTGAAGTTTTGCCTGGAAAGAAGGGAGGGGTGGGGGGAGGCTGTTTTAAGATTTGGATTTATTTCTTATTACCCTACCCTGATTTGATTGGTGATAAATTAAATTAATTTTCCCCAAGTCAAGTCTGTTTTGCCTGTGACAGTAATTGGTGAGTGATCCCTGCCTGTCCTTATCTTGACCCGGGAGCCTTTCATTATATTTTCTCTCCCCTGTCCAGCTGAGGAGGGGGAGTGATAGAGCAGCTTTGGTGGGCACCTGGTGTCCAGCCAGGGTCAACCCAACACACCTTTTTATCTTAGCATATTCTTAAATAAAAATGTTGATCCTTTCTAACCAACTTTGTCAGTAATCAGAAAGGAAAAAAACAACTATTTAAAATATGGCTATTTCCCTCTCATCTCTTTTTATCCACTATTTCTTAAATATTGTTAACAACTTTCGCAATTCAAGAGACACTCTGAGTGGTGATGCAGAGGAATTTCCAGCTCTGCTTGGTGGGTTGGTTCTGAGATCCAGCTGATCACAGCCAGGCTTTCCATCAGCCAAGCTTCAAGTAATGCAGCCAGGCATGTCCTGCGGGATCAGGCAATTGCTTAGATTGAATGGAGCTCAGCCCCGCTGCTGCCTTGTTCAAAACTCCCAGGGTCTCTGATACAGCCTGAATTTTGCACTTTGCATAACACCAGGTAACCATTGCCCCAGTGAAGTAGATGAACTTGCCTTTACATAGGTTGTTAAAAATGACCATGACTTCTGCCACCTACCCTGGGGAAATGGATGTAAACCACTGGAAATCAAAATTAATTGGCAAGATGTTCAGAAAGAGCAGGAGCGTTCCTGTGAGAAGTGCAGGAATAGCAGCAGCAGAATCGCCGCCTCCATGTTGTGTCTTCTAACCTGAATCAATTCCATTAGTTGTCCTGCTCCTTGCATAGCAAGAATTTGTCAGCAAAGGAGCGGCGGCAAAAGCTCTGTCTTACTATGAAAATTTAGCATTTATCATAGCTTTTCCTACAGCACACTTAGTTACTGCTTGCTCAGTGATTAAAACCTCCTTCAAGGGAAACAAAAAATAGTTAGGTTTTATGGTTCCTATTAATACTGCATGTTAAGGGTGCCCTATTAATTAATAAGTATGTGTGAAAGCTCTCTTCTTTTTAGAGTAGAAAAAAGCCATTCCAAGTTGCTGGTTTGTGTCTACCTACAGCCCAGTTTCCATCTTGTCCCACTGCTACTTTCACTGCTGTCTGCATATTGCATACCTTTCTCCCTCTAACCTCATCACTCTCTACTCTGCTATTGAAGCAGAAATACGTTAAGGTGCTTCTTTATAACCACCAAATGCTTCAGTTGCTTTTCCTTCCACCTTTCTCAGTTCCTTGCACTGGCAATGCTCCTCCTAACAGTTCTTGGATGGATACATCGTGGTGTATACAGTAGAGCGTGGTAAGGCTGTATCTCCTTTGCAGCATGCATTGTCGCACTTATGCTCCCAGGGAGCAGGTGCAGAGTTCTGTCTCTCTCTCGGGTGCTGTTCTTTAGTTGCTTAGTATAGGTGTAAACGTCTCGGGTGCTGTTCTGTAGTTGCTTAGTATAGGTATGAATGCCTGCACTGAGCTCAAAGCAGAGATGGACCCTGCGTATGTAACTGCTAATACCTATTCTTACTTTTGAATCAAAAATGTAGAAAGCTTGTGCAAAAATCTCATCTTGGAGAGGGGCAGGGAAGCAAAGGCTTTCTAGGCTTGTCTCTGCCTGCCTCTCTATACAGTTGGCAGGATAGATATTGCCCTGTTTGAACAGAATCTGCTTCAATTCACAGAAAACATTGGTGGGTAAATTATTTTGCTATCCATAACTTCACTGCTTCTGTTTGCTGAGCATATGTCATGGTAGTGCATCACCTGCTTGTGAAGGCTGAGCCTCACAAGATGGAATAAAACCTCCCAGGTCAGAAGAGCAAGGCACTGTGGAGTCCTGCACCTCAGCATGGTGACTGAAAGAGGTGGGAAGACACACTCCCCAGGTTTGTCCTTTGGGAAGGGAAAAAAGCAATAAATTCTCTTTGTTTCTACATCTGTGGGAGCAGACAAGAGGAGGGGGACTTAAATGTGGATAAGGGGCAAAGGATGAAGAACTACAGGGCTGCTCTGCAGATTTTTCTTTTTAAAGAATATAGAAGTGAGAAATATAAATAGATTAAGACTTCGGACCACACAGGCCATGCAAGGAGAGGCCCTGCTGTATACTCTGTAAAGTGTAAGAAGACAAACTTCACAGTATGATTCAGGCTGTTGTTGAAGAAATGTGGTACCACAGAAATAAAGACAAATTGGAAGCTTACTACAAGTTTGTTCCCAAAACATCATCACGATCCCACTTAACATTGGATTTAAATGTCTAGCAGTCTCCTTTCATCCCAGCAGCTCACAGCAGGCAAGGCTTCATCTTGCAAATGCCATAGTCACAACTGGCAGCCCTGCTGACCACTTCAGCAGAGAGGCCAAGGACTCGTTGATGTTGTGTTAATTTAAAAGGAATAAATGGGCCTAAAAAGTCAAAGGCATTAGCATGACCCTGTCACTGTATGCTTAAACAAGGCTCAGGGTTTTGAGCACAGACTTCAGCTGAGTCCCATGGCAAAAAGCACCATTAAAAATGTTTTTCTGAATCTTTAATGAAAGTTAAAAATAAGAAAAACATTGAAGCCACTGAAATGTAGAGTATTAAGGCTTTCAGTCAGCCTTCCTTTAACCCTTTATTTGCAGAGCTTGCTTTATTTAGAGGAACAGAAAGAAAATATTTAATCTTAAGTAGGATGAAAGTGGTTTTGGGGAAAAAAACAAGTTTGTTGAGATGGTCTAGACTATTGCTATTAAAGTGCAGCCTCAGCTTCCTGAAAACAAACACGCACAGTCACACAGTAAATGGAGTTTTTGCTACTAATGCTGACTCTTTCTTGCTCTTCTCCAGTCCCCTGATGGGTGAGGACAGGGACAACCTGAAGCCCACCATAACCCAGTAAGCCTGCAACTTTTTCCTGTGCTGTTTATTATATGGCTGTTAATGGCTTCACTGGTTACAGAGCCATAATGGTACTGCAAGGGATTCACTTGACCAGGTAGTCAAAACTGGAGGCAAAGGGGAAATGGAAAGAAATTGAGATTAAAAAGAAGACACACACTGGGAACACCAGTTCCAGGGGGTCTAGCAATGCTCCTCTCTATGGCATATCCTGCTCAGGAGACTTTCAGGGCTGGGAAAGCTGAGGTCCAGCAGGGGCTCAGAGCATATGTGGTGTAGCTCTAATGGCAGAAATGGTGTCTTTCAGGGTGATACTTCTTCCTGGCAGAGTTGCTCACTGGGGGAACTGCTGACTCAAGAGATCAGCCCAAGTAGTACTTTGTTCACCAATTACACAGAGAAACAATTTTTCCTTCTGCTTGCCTGTGTTCCTTGGGTAGGACCTCATGCCATACTTGAGTTTTGTCAGTGCTCTTGGGTGGACCGGTTCCGTGTCTCTCTAAAGTTTCCTAGCTTCACTGTGTGTACATATGTAACAATCTGGTCTGGACTTTGTGTACGTTAAATAGCTTAATGTACAACTGGAATAAGTGAAGACAGAGGCTGGGCAATTGTGTGCCTTATGGATCTGGCTGAGGCAAAGTCATAAAGCAGTGTGGAACAAGCATGCTGTACTATTTCAGAGATTAACAGAACTTAATTCATCATGTCATGTATTATGATGATGCCTCAAGCAGCCAAGCCTGGGCCTTGGTTGCGGTAGGCGTCATACAGGTATAGATGACAAGTCTAGCTTGCAGATATTTGATAACAAAGTGATCATACTAACTTGAAGCTTCCAGTGGCAAGCCTGCTTCCCTTTCCATTTGGTTACTTGAAAAAAAAAAAAAAAAAAAAAAAGGGTAAGTCCTGCAGCATGGTGGCCGTGTGCCCTCGGAAGCACCAACAGAAAAAGCTCAGTTGATACATGGTTTAGAGGGCTTAGTTTAGTTAGCTAGCAGTAAAAAGTAGTATTTAAAAGAAAGGAAATACAGCTGCCCATGAACGGCTTCCAAAAGCACTCGATGACATGTTCCCTTACAGTGTACCAGGCAACTCTTGCATGCTGTCAGCCACAGATAGGTATCAATATGGTACCAAAACAAGGGAGTCTGCAGAGCTGCTTGAACAGAAGGATCATGTTCTGGAGCAAATGAAGCATGCAAGGCAAAGGACAGAAATAGAAAATAAAACCTTCTCACACCTGTAAGGTCAGACATAAAATGTCCTGCATAGGTCTGTACACCTATCCTTGTAGTCTCCCAGCTTGCCTGACCCACCTCCAATTATTGTGCCATTCTTGGCTGCTACAGGGACTCAAGAGTAGCAAAGGGGGGAAAAGAGGAAGTTTCTCCAGATCTGCAAGAGTTAAGGCCTTTAAAACTCAAAAAGTGTTTTGCTGCTATGCTGGGTTCACAGGGACGGGACCTATTTTAAATGTAAAGTTAATTCCACATTACCAAATAAATTAAAGAAGTTTACTTGAACTAGAGAGAGGGGGAAATTTAACCTGAGTCTATCTCCACATGTGATCGGCACTCTTTCCCATGCAAAGGCAGCAGGAGCTCTCCCAAGTGCATTAATAAGCATTTTCCTGCAAGGCATTGTTCTGGAAGGTGGGGAAAGGAAGGCTGTTCTCAAAGTAGGAATGGTAGAAATGCAGCAATGCAAACAAATTCTGGTAAGTAAACAACGTAAGTACTTGAGATTTGTGGTGGATTTAAATTATAAAATTGCAAAGATAACTGTGCATGCTTTGTGGGCCTTCACCCGCCACCTGGTAGATCTCAGGAGAGGGCAGTGAAGCATCTCCTAGAGCTCTGGGACAGTGCCAGACTTCAAGATGCTGGAGCTAGTTCTCCGTATCTGCTGTTCTTGTGTCCTTTCAGAGATGGCATGAGGTCAGAAGAGCAGAGCTAGGGTTCAGTTACCAAGCAGAACATTCAGAGGAGCCCAAGCGCCTCGGACACGATGGCAGCACTTGCTGAATGCGTTCACTCCCTGAATCCAACCTGCAGTTGTTCAGTGGCAGGATCAGAGCACCACTGCACAGCTGAAACAGAAAAATGAGGCCTAATTATTTGGAGACCCATACAACCCAGATGCGCTGTTCCACTAAGCAGAAATTGGTGCCACTCTGGTCATTACACAGAAACATTCTGCCCATGTAGAATTTGTTTATAGGTAGAACTTGATACCTTTTTATTATTATTACTAATCATTCTCTGCTGCTGTGTAACACTACACTGATCTGTCAGGAGCTGCTTTATTGCCCCTGAGTTGTTACTTTCCTTTAGTGGATGAGCTGACTCCTGTGTTAGAAAACAGCTTTCTTCTTCCCAAACTGTTTAGTGTAAACAAGACTTTTTTTGCAAGTGTGTAATGTTGTTTAATTGAGGTAAAGTACTGTCTAATTGCACAGATCATGCACAAGAAATAAAAGTAGCAAAATTGCAGGATGGAGTTTTTAAGGGGTTTTTTTGTTTTGTGGGTTTTTTTTACTTTCGCTGTGAACAAAACATATTTTTACCCTGATGAGTTTTTAATTAGACACAGCTCCCATTAGCTAAGATTAGGAGCTGGATTACATCTCCTGCATTTTTGAAATGCTATATGATGATGAAAAGGATAAGTGAAAAGGAAGAATTAACACAAAAAGTTTCATTGCATCTAGGGATATGCTAAACAACATCTGAGTGAAGATAACTGCCTTCCCTCCACCCCTGCTGATGCCTCTGGGTTTATCAGCAGGAAACGAGAGTGTTTATGTATTGGGAGATATTTGTTTTAAATATTTATAGGGTGCAAACTCCTTAGGCATTTACAAGAGTCTTTGTGAATTCATCACAAAGTTTTTTACACAGATGTATTTTGGTGAATCTTTTTGGCATAATGCAAAAAGATTCTGTGCCGAGCCTTTGCATTAACCTTACTGCACTGTCTGGATTAAGAGGAGTAGGAGGGGCAATGGCACAGTTAGAGATAAATGGGCAGTACCTGGAACACCGGAAAATCTCAGTATGAAACAACGAGGGTGGAATTACAACACTGGCATTCCTAACATTTCATTCTTCCCTTTACTTCACCCGTGCTTGCACAAACAAGTATACACAAATATGATCTAGAGTGTTTGCTCTGACCCTGAGTGTAGCAAAGAGGAGCTTCTTAGTAGCTGGAGACTATAAGACTGATGATAAGGCACTGAGAACAATCAATACCCTATGAATAATCATAAAAATATAGGTGCTTCCTTGCCTTGCTTCTCTCCATCTTTTGCCCTCAGATATGTTTCCCTTATTTAGCCTAATAAAGCTGCACAGTGCAGGGAGTTATAGATGCTTAAAGACAGGCGTAAGTCAGCACTTTAGGATGCAAGGTAGGTATTCTGGATCATGTCCTTTAGGTTAAGGGCAGCCCATTGGTGCTTTGGTTGTTTTTTTGGAGAAGTATGAATGGGAGGCCATGTGGTTTTCTTTCCCCTCAATCTAAACAAGTGTATGTGATGAAGCACAACTGATGAATTTTCTTTTCCTTTTTGTCTCTAAGAAGAAACAAGAGGGTAAGGTAGAGAGTGTATTCTTTGTTGCCATAGGTCGTAGTGAGTGAGGTATGTGCTCCCAGAGCCTCTACTAGCTCTTCACCTGCAAAGCAACAGATGAGCTGTTGAAAATTGTAGAATGCCATTCTGCAGGTATATATGCTGAGAAGTACTTTAATGACAGATGAATACTCTCTCCCACTTGTGGTTTCAACATCAGTGATATTTGGGAATCAGAGCTCTAAAATATTCACAGATCCCCTTGTACAACACTTTTGCCATAGGCATGCTAACTAAAGATGCAAAATCTGGCTGGACAGGCTATGCTTTGTGCCCACAGTTGACAAACAGAACGGGTATTTCAGCTGCCAGCTCTCCAATCCCATCTGTTAGGATGCTGCTTATGTGGGTTAGATGTTGGTCAGACCCTTGCCCCTACTCTACAAATGCCGTGCATGAAAAAGTTGACAGGTCAGTTTGATTTCAAACTTGCAGTTATTACTTGCAGAAAGCAGCAAGATGTGTGTGAGTTGGGATGACTTACAACTGACACAAAATGTGAGATTTGATTAATTAGAAGCTGTATTAATTAGAAAACTTTTTTTAAAAAATTCATGGCGTTCTGTATGCACGTTATTTTTAACTTTGATTGTTAACTAGAAAAAAATTTAAGCAAGAACATTATAGTTAGTCACATTGCTGTACTGCATGCCTTCATACATTCTGCCACACCTGTTGACATTTAAGTTCCAAAAAAACTTTTCTAAACAAGACAATAGCCAAATAGCAGATGATGGGAAGGCATGCAGATCATAAGGCTCATAGATGCCAAAAAGACAGATTGTATGCAGCAGGCGCCCTGAAAAAAATGTTTGGAAAGTCACTTGGTCTCTAAGTTTGTCACAGTAAAGGACTGCTTACAGGCAGCCACTGACACCTGGAGATAAACAATAAAAGGAGTTAATCAGATGAGACATAATTTGGAGCCTGCCAGTCAAAAAGGAATAATCCCAACTGGCCAACCTCAGGGTGCCTAATGCCCTTGTAAAAAGACAAAGGACATCACAAAATATGACTTCCCTATTAAGTTTATTGGAATATCACCTACAGGTCCCACCTGCGACCAGGACTTTTTTGTATTATAGGGTGTACAAATGCAGCCTCTGCAATCAAAAAGCAGAGAGCCTACATGAATGAGATTTTTGGTGCCCAGCCACAAAAGACTGGCCTGATTTGGGTACGTAATACGTAACCTCATTCTCTAGCAGAGAGCAGGGAGTTAAACACGATACCGCACACAAGGCTGGTTGCTTCGTTCATTGCATCCTGCCTCCTCTTGGTTTGTATGGCAGCTTTTCTTTGTACTGTGTGTACTCATAAGTAAAAGCCTCTCTTAGTGCTCTGGGATCTGAATGGGAGTGACCGTACAAATGTCAACGCTGGCTGCAGATCATCTGTCATACAAGCAGAAGACAGCAGACAGCATGTGTTAGGCAAGAGAGAGAGATACTTTAATAGCTCTGAAAGGAGTTCCATAATTGTTAATTTGAGATCTGACTCATTCTGTTTACCTTTAGCTATAATGGTACACTGAGGAAGTGGAATTTATCATAATTACATTTTCACCCTGAGGACAGAATTACCTGGAGGTAATTCTGAACTTCAGTGCTATTGGCTGGCTTCACAGAAGGTTTGGGATTAAATAAGAAGGATCAGGTTTGCAGCTCTTTCCACCAGGCTTTGCTGCTACAATGTCAATTTGAGCAAAGTTCCCTCACACAAAGATTGCTGGGAGTCACCATGAACCTCTCTTATGATGGTAGGGTTACAGGTGCCTTTTGTTTGAGAAAGTAACTGTGCTCCTTTCTGTGACCAGATAGTAAAAACAATTGGGGGAAATACATAACCCTCATCTGAGAGAACCCCCTGGACTTCTGCTGAGAAATTGTTCCAAAAAAACCCCAGAGCACTATTAAAAAAATGGGAGGATGCTTGAAGGCTTAAGTCACCATTTATTGTTTTTATTTTCTCTCCCTGACTCCCAGTCCTTTTCTTCTCTAACCAAATATCCTTCACCACAAAATATATCTTATCTTAGCTCATGGATGTAAACAGTTTTCCTCTTGAAAAGAAACCTCTTGAGTACAAACAACATAGAGCGTGGCAGGAAACACAGCAACTGGTGGTCTCAGTGCCATGGGAAAAAAAGTAGCTTTTGTCATTTCTGACTTATAGGGCAATTACAAAATTACTTCCAGACATCAGTTGAGATAATTCTCTTCATCCCATTGTAAATTTGATTCGCTTACGTTGTAAAATAAATAAATACATAAAAATAAGCAAATAAGCAGTAACAGAGTGCACACCCCCATAATCTGTTGCTTCATTAATACAAGATGTAAATGCTTCTCTTAATCTTCCTGAGCCTAGGAGTACAGGGTGGTGTATCACGATGACAAAGCAGGGTTACTGAAGGGACACTTTAGACACCCTTTTAGGCTCAAATGCATTCAGTGCCATTGAACAAAAAGCTTTAATCTCATATGCAAAGCTCTGAATGTATTGCTTGTTTAATCACGTTGATATGGACAATGCAGTTACTCAGAGCTGGAACTTCTTTCACCAATGGCTCAAGTGCAGGACACATTAAAAGCAAAACACAGAGATTGATTCCAAAATATTGTGTGGCATGAGACTCATATCGATAGCGGGGCTGGCCACAGAACTGGGAGACTCAAAGTGCCCTGGGTTCCCACTGAAGTTGTTGGGAATGAAAGCAGCGAGGTGCTCACTCTCCCCAAGGCCACCCACTTGAGGTCCTTGTTGATGCCCCTTGTTAGTGCACAGAGTAGGCACTCGGCCACATTTGCAGTGCAGCTCTGCTGATGGACATTGGTACTTCCCAGGTAGGTGCTGGCAGAAAGGAGTCAGCTCAGCATCTTTGGACATCAGGCATTTTAGCTGAATAGCTGGGAAGGTCATTACAAGTATGGATAACGGGTGAAACCACATTGAACATTTTGCCTCCAGATGCACATGTAAATTGCAGTGGACTTAATGCAGCTTCATAAGCACACAGCAGAGCAGGATATTTATAATGCCTGTCTCTGTGGTATATAAGCACTTATCTAACTTACTTTAAGTGCTGAGCAAGCCAGCTGCAGGCCCTCCAAGGAAGCAGGATTAGCAGGCGGCTTGTCGCTGTACCCTCAATGGGAAGCACTTGCTACTGTGAATTCTTGCTACCAAAGGAAGGCAATGGTTGATTTCTGTGCAAAAGTCATATCCAGATCTGGCAGCAGGATATGTATCCTGGGCAGGATACATTTGGCTATAAATTTTAAATATCTCAGAACTTGGTTGTATTTTTATTTAGCTCATGCATCTCTTGTACTTCAGCTATTGCACTGCTTTGGTGATCTGAAAGAAAAAAAGTAGTTATGCAATGCAGAATACAGGTTGTGCATACATGACCTGTTGCATCCCATAGAAAATCATTGTATTAGAAGAGATTTTTGTCCTGCCTCTTTCCCTAGGCCAATTCAGTCCATTTCCCAAATGTGTATGTCAATCATTATAACAAGCATTTCTAGATCATTTGAGACACTGCTACGTCCATGCCGTGGGAAAAAGAGGAAAATCTTAGAATATATTTTTACAGTTGCTACAAAGCTTTTCCCCAGTTTTCTGCGTTCTAGCCCCATGAAGGAATATTTATGGGATAGTCCCTGAATTTGAGCTCAGGCCCACTAATCTTAATATTGCTCTGCATGGATATAGGACCTAATCACAAATTTCCACTTGTGCATATGTACTTACAAACCCACTCTATCTTCACAAGCAGCACAACTACAGTGCAAACCTCTGCAGCTCATCTTCACACAATACAATTGGCCATAAGAGGTCTGAGCTGCAAGGTAGTGTAACAAGGCATCCACTTTGCTTGAAGAAATTCAAGCCCAGTTCATGTGCCATTGAATTTCAAACAATTTTACTCTCCCTGTGTTAACCTAGGAGTTCAGCATCACTAGATGTTTACATGGAGTCAGTGCTCTTCTGAAGTTGCTCCAATGTTTTGAGACGCTCTTTAACTTGCATTTTTAAGTTAGATATTTGTATGGCCACCTTCTGTAACAGACATCTCTCACTAACTGTGAGAGTGAGAGATCAAGTCCTTTACTTTGAACTATTTAATTTTAAGCTTTAATTTTATACATGTCATTGCCTTTAAATTCAGTTAAGGAATAAGAGCTCAGGTGATTATTACTGGCAACATGTTACTCTTTGAGGCATGGACGTCTGATCCTGAAATGCAGTCAGTGTCTTGGAACAACTTTGATAAGGTCTGAAAACAAAAGTAACTTCTCCATGTACTTCCCAAACAGGCAGCTTGCCTGTATCCTCGTTAAACCAACAGGCTAATGCAGTGTGACTTGCAGAGATGCAGCAGTGATATAATAATTTGAATTAATAAGAACTACCCAATATCATTTCTAGGCATCGTGTTCAAAAGCTGCATTTCCAGGAATGATTTAAAAAGGTGACACTGCCAGCAAGTTGAAAGGCAGCTTAAATACCAATTCACATCTACCGTGCCTGCAACTCAGCATCCATCACATTAGTGTATGCGGACCTCATTCTACAGCTTTGGTACAGTTATGGTTGAGTTGAATTAAGTTTTACTTAGCTCAGAAATAGGGATTGTAGTGTTTTGGAAGTGAAAGCATATCTTGTCAATGTTATAAGTTCAGTGTATGCAAATTTACTTACACCACTTTGGGGAAGCAGAATTTAAGTGCCAAGATAAAGATCTCTGTTGAAGCGCTAGACTCAAACTTTCAATTGTAGTTGAAGCTGTTTAAGGTGGGATAGAGGAGAGTCCATGAATATTAACTTTGGCTCTACAGTTTGACATATGCAAAACAGAGGACAAGTTTGTCCCTTATTTGCCAAAAGTTTTATTGCTGTATGGAAGAACAAGCAAGAAGGTATCCAAACATCTTTGGGCTAAATTGTTTCCTTTTCCTTTGTGATACATTAAGTTGCCTTCATGAAGTCATAAAATACATATTTTTGTGAAAGCCTGGGGCTCTATTATAAGACTTGCACATAAATGGTAATCAAGCAGAGTTTAAAGGGCTATTTAAAAATGTGTACAGAATGGGATTAATGAAACTAACTGGATTTGTATTTAGCTCACTTTTGCTGTCAAGTTTTCAAATTTCTGGGTTTGAAGATGAAGAGAAAAGCTTTGTTTTATGCTTAACTGTCAGGTAGCACTTCACATGTTACGCAGTAGTAAAAAGATCTACTTTCATTATGGAGCAATGGATTATATTTCTTTATTTCTAGAATAGTTTTATTGTTACTATTTCCATTTAATTGCTTCCAGGAAAGGCATCACTTAGGTTTTCCCTTTTTTCCATTCTTTCTTCATCTTTTTTTTTTCCTTTTCTTTTCTTTGCTTCTAGACTTTGACTTCAGATTCTTTTTATAGAGCGAGCAAAGCTGAGCAGGTTTGGCATTCTATTTCGAGTACCATTAAAATGCATATAAATGTAATACTCAACAAAATGTGACAGTAACGGCAGTCCAAATTCACAAGTGTTGCTGTTTTACACTGCAGGCCCAGCTCCCTTGCAATTAAAAAGCACAATAGATAATGTTGGGTGACATACTCTAAGTATTTCCATGTGTTTCTGTTTCTTATAATTCTAGCTCAATTCCCCTCCCTTTTAACAGTTAGGTTAGGGGTTATTACAGTTGTTAGTGTACTTTCTGGAAGTATTATGCCAAAATGTATCTCAAATTAAATTCTGTTTAATGTAGGCCGTAATCTCAAAAGGTACTTAGATGCTGAACTTTGAGGATCTTGGCCCTAGACAAATTGCAGGATGTACACACATGAATAGTAACAGCACTAGTCATATTTCTGAAGTTACTGCATGGTGGGACATATGCAGGATCAGGAGCTAGTGCTGCTGAAATTAATATTTAATTAATATTAAATGAAAGTATGCATTAGGACTGTGGTCATAAAATGAGAGGAGCAAATGCAGTGCCCTATAGTTGCCTTATTTGGAACATGGCTTGCAGATCTCCTGAAGTTTTCAACAATAAAGGTGAAACAAAAGACAATTTACCTTTAATACTTAGAATTCCTGGGTCCTCGCTTCTTTTGGTTCTCTAGAGCACATGACTGGCAGTAATGAGTCTGAGCTGGCTGCTGGAGACTTTCTGCTTCTCTGTAACTTTTATTGGGTGATTATTAGAGATAGAAAACTGACAGCCTGGAATTTCTCCTGATTTACCTCCTTAGAGCAGGTAAAGAATATGTAACAGAGCTGCAAACTTTCCAACTTCTCAGCCCTAATTAACCAGAAATTGAACCAGACATTAACTAAAGCCTAAAGATGCTGCCCTGGCCTCAGCATCAGCCTTAATGTCTGCTCTCACAATAATTTATCTTGCAAAAGAAATCTCAAGTGTGTGTTTTACGTATTTACAGGCCAGATCGTTTGCTGTTGCAGAGGTGATTAACTTGCACATTGTCTACTACTTGCCTCCTTCTGCAGCTAAGAATCTACATAACAAATCTGCACATCATTGTTTATTTAGAGTAGCATCCAGTGTTGCTAATTAGAATTAGATTTTAATTGTCATTCCTAACAGCGTGCTTGAGACACAGGCTAATTTACCCCTCCTTCAGGCACTGAGATCAACCTCCAACCTTTCTATGATTTCTAAGGGATAAATGAGTTCCATTTAATGTCTAGTTAAGATGTACCCAGACCAAGCACAACCTGAAGAGTCCAGAAGCACAAAACCTTGTGGCCTTAGACTAGAAATGTTCGTCCTTGAGTTCCCAAACTCCTAACATTGTAATTCTCTTTGCGTCGTGCCTATCGGCACTTTACAACTAATGACAAGTGCTTCTGTCCCTTGTCTTTCTCTGGAGGGAGCTCACAAAGTTTTGGTAGAAACTGTGGCAAGCATTTCTGTGTGGGCTCTTCTCTAATGGAAATAGGACTTGCCCCGGAGATATTTCATACAGGTTCACCAGATCTTACTCTGTAATCTATACAGAAATAAATTGCCAGGACTTTTCATGTGTGCTGGGATTTGCAGAACTAGGCAGTTTTGTTTGCCATCAATTTGTACTGGTTTCTGCAGAGGGATTGAATGGCCTACAGGCAGTCCCCTAAGTCAGTATTTCTCAGTCTGTTGCAGCTCCCAAAGAGTCTGTGAAAAGGCTGGAAGGGAGTTGTGAAGATTTAGGGAAAAGCAGTATTGTTAAACAGCACATTTCCTTCACACTGAGAGAGTGAGACGTGGTTGTGGTTATTGACTGTGAGTGCTTACACTGGTCAAGGAGCTCCCAGCTGCCTGCCTTCCTGGAGGCAGCCAAGTTACTGAAGGGCAAGAGAGTGAATGTCTCCACAAGTAACCAAGAATGACAACTGGCTCCCATCCCACCTTCTCAAAAAAACACTCTGAGATTATGCTGAGGACTGTGCATGTCAGGGGGACAGACAAAGGAAGATAAGACATGTGGAGTGCATAGCTTTAGAAATGTCTGAGGAAAGATTGTAAGCCATCTACATATGTTTCAGGTACTTACACTAAATGTTTCTGTTGTTGGACTGGATTACAAACATTTAAGCAAGGTTTCCACCATCCAGGCTGAACCACACTTGATAAATATTGTTGTATTAACTTTTGGGTTTGTTTTGTTGGTTTTTTTTCCCCTCCCAATGTCTATACAAGGGTAATGGCTCATTTTTCAATTCCCTGGTGAATTCCCTTGAATGTGTGCTCTGTGTGCAGAATCCATCAGCCAAAACAGTCCTTGCTCCAGCAGCAGCCTCAGAGTGCACAACTAACAGAATTACCATCAATAAAATGCATATGGAATTCCTTAAGCTTGTGAACACTTATTTTCCCGCCAGAGGTATACGGTAGTTCATAAGAGTACTAGCAAGAGATTCCAGTTATAAAGAATATTTGTGTCAGTAGCGGATGTAATTAAAGGAATCGTTCTTTGGTTTAATGTTCACCTTTGGCACTAATTCTATCGGGGTTTAAATGTGGAAGGACATAAATATTGTACATGGGGAAAATAGCATCTCTATTTGCAGACCAGCTGAATTAAAAACCGCAAGCAGTTAGGTGGTCCAGATGAAAACTATTATAGTGAGAGGTGAAAACCATACTGAGTATTGTGGCCCTGAGTTTCAAGAAACACACACCCCCACAGTGATTTGCAGCAATGGCTATGTAGGTGCACAGCCAATCTGCTAACGCACAGGCAACCTTTACTAGCTATAGAAGGAGTTAGTTCACTAAGTGGTATCTGCTGAATTTCTCAGGAAACCAGTAACAGTCAAAGCATGGAAGACTTGTTTCATGTTTTCATGGATTTTAGGTGACTTTAGACAAATATTAGTTCTCTTTGTTATTTTCTCTTCCAGTTGCTTTCAGTTTATGCCTCTCAATACCAATCACCTTCACCTTGTATTAATACTTAATAGGAGACAGGAAAAAAAGGGCAGCTCAGCTTCTAGTTCCACCACCAGCTGTGTCTATTTATCAGTGCTTCCAAATGAATCAACTAGATGCAGTGATCTAAAAATGTCTTTTTCCTCCTATCATAAATCTCCAGACTGGCACAGGTTTCTTAATTATGCCACTCATCAGCAGAGAATAAGCATGACACCAATCTGATACCCAAGCAAACTCCATTAGCTTTGGCCTTGCAGCTTTCTACAGCACTGTGAAATGTTAGGGGTCTTCCCAGCTTATAATTTTTTTCTATAATTTGGATGCAAAGTACCACATAAATGATCTGCTGTTCTCAAAATTATTTAGATGGTTACATTTGGATGTCTCTAATAATCTTTTCTCCAAAATTACTGCTTGCAAGCAAGGCACCTGACTAAAAAAGTCTATCAATACTTTCTATAATGAGCTGAATGGAAAACTGAAAAAAATCCTTTCTTTGAAGGAAGAGAGCTGTATTGCAGTGTAATGTCCCTGCGCAAAACTGTATTGTTAAGTCCAGCCTAGGTCTGAGCCTGATCCTGCTCCAAGACACTACACGTTGTTTAGTACTTTTCCACAGCACAGTTTTACTGGTGGTTTGGAGAAGGACAAATGATTAATGCTGGAGCTCTGGTAAGGAATAAACAGAACTTACTCATACATTATGGGATTGTTGATGTGTGTGCTAATTCTGGGAAAAACAGCTAGGAGGATAAACACGGTATTGTATGTAGACTTGCCTCTTGATCCTAAGACCACTATCACTGGACAACTTCATTCTCTTGTAAACGTTAAGGACACATTATACCCCTAAGGCAGAAGAATGTCCTTAAAAGGGCAACAAAAGGTCTGGGCCATGCCAAAATGGGGTAAGTGCACAGTGGCTCCTTTGGACTCCCCGCACTCTTTTTTGGAACTCCACCAGGCACAAAGATCTGGCTAGATGGATAAAGTCACAGAGCTTTGAGAGCTTCCACCACATACTCAAAGGCAGCCCAGCTCACAGAACATACTGCCGTGCCAACCACTGCTGTTCTGACATCACTGTGGAAAGGACGAGTAAGTGACTGCTGAGGTCATTCACCAAAGGCTGCACTGTTAAGACATGTCTGAACACCTCTTAGAGCTAAGACCTCTAAGGTTTTGCGGATTCTCTGCCTGCCATGACAATGACCCTGCCTGCTATGCTCAGATGGTGGCCTTCCCTTTGGGAAGGATAAAAAAGAACAGAGCCATAGTGCAAGCTGCATCACTATGAGAATGATTTTCCTTGCAGAAAAAAGATGGAAAGCATGTGTGGAGTAAAAGTAAATTTAGGTGGAAAATAAATTCTTCCTGGGGGAAGAAAAAAAAAAAAAGAAAAAAAAGAAGGAAAAAAAAAGGGAAAACTGGCTAAAGATGGGGTGAGCTACTTTGTTCTGTGCTCTTGGAGGGATTTTGACAATCGCTGAAATGTTAGAGGTGTGGGGAGGAACAAGAATCATGAAATCTTTTCTTGGCTTGTAACTGTGAATTTTGTCCTAGTTTTGATCATACTGTTTATCTGATTCTTCTTCTAAGAAAGAGGATCTTGCTGCTTAAATATAATGTCCTGCTACTTTTACAGTGTTCCATCCTCTGCAGTCCTCCCACATGCTCGTCATTGTAAACTCTGATCAGTTCTTCATTTTTCTTCTAAAGTAAGCAAATCTTCCTTATCAATTAAAAGTTCAAAGGATAAAAGTCAACCAGCAGCCTCCAAAATGCTACTCTTGCTCAATTCCAGTCTATGCCTTCCTCTTCCAGGACATGTTTGACAGCATGTAGAGCAGGCAGAAAGCATCAGAGGTCTTCAAGTGTTAACAAACTTACTGCCATTCCCTGTGAATTTTGAGACTGTCTGGTAATGTGCTGTCTCGTCTCCCTCCCATGTCTACTCTCTTCCATCCTATGCCTTCTCTCTTGGTCACTTGATCATTAAAAGTTGCTTTTCAAAGGGATCATTAAGTGAACTGGCATTGTTGCTACTTGGAACAATTTAATTCCAGAGAAATTGATAAGTGCCCAGGCAGGTCTATTATGGTCTAACCTTGTTGTCAAAATTGCATTCTTCCCTTTTTCACCTCCTGTGGCCTGGAGAAGGAGGAGCTTTTAGGGATGTTATTCTTGCTGATAACACAATCACTGGTACTGCTTTGTTGGGTCCAAGAAACTGGACTTTACCATATCCAGTTTTTCAGTGGTAAGTTCTTGTTCCACATTGCAGAACTGGTTTTAATAACCTAGAGACTCAATAGTGAATGATTTAGTTATGAAGATAAAGTCTCCCTTCTCATCTGGAAGTTCCTGTTGCTCAGAGAGGAAGCAAAAGTCTTGGCCATTATCAAGCCAGCATTGTAATCTGTATCTCTCTTGAAGAGAGTCTGTGAATAGTTCCAGTTCAGACAAAGAAAAAAGAGAAAAAACCTGCAACATTTTATAGAGGATAATGTAGAATATTAAGTTTTTATTAATAGATTACCATCAACTAATTTATGAATGCACATGGAATGAAATGAACTAAGAAACTCGGTGCAAGATACTTTAATCATCCTTGAACACAGATCAACGGAGACATCTAATAACAGAAAGCATTGTGTGAGGCCACAGCCAAGGGTCCATTTATTTGATATTACCTTTTATAACATTACTCAAAGAGAAACAATGAATAAAAATGTACGTCTTGAATGAAAGCGGTAATAAATTAGGCAGCTGCAGATAACCCGCAATGCTCCCCGGTCAAAATAAGGCTCTCACTATTATCTTTGCAGTAGAGTCTTATAGGTGAAAGGGCACAAAGTTTCTCACATAGAGGACTTATTCCCAAAGGGCCTCAGCTGGTTTCTGCAATTATCTATGGAACTTTGTCTGAAATAAGAGCAGACCTGGAATATCTACATCTACTCAGGACAAAACTTAAGCCTTTTTTTTTCCAGTGTGTTACGAGAAACGCATGTGGTCATGGTTAGACTTCAGAAGTACGGGGAGTCTTCTCATTATTTCTTCAAGTTTTGCTTGATATTATCTGTGTTGCAGATGAGGAAATGCACAGCTAAATTCCTAATAACATCTTCAGACAAAGAAATCTTAAGGCTGTCAATTTAAATTACTGCAGTAACGCAAACCACGTTAAGTTACTTTCTAGTATTGAATAACATGTGCTTTAAGGAGTAAAGGTCATACTTAGAACAAGATGACATGTTGTCATTATGGGCAATTTTTATTTTCATAAACTTTTCATCTTCAGCTGTGGGGCTGAACATTTTTGTTACTCCATCATTTTTCAGCCTCTGTACAGATAGATGAAACCAAGTATTTCTATGAAAACAAACTAATTATTGCAAAACAGTCAAGAATGTTGTTAATTATGTGACTTAAATCACGCCATTTGTGAAACATTAAGGTCTATTATAAGATGATAATGATAACTATGAGGATTATAACTGCCTTTATGAAAAGACCATTAGAATAAATGTTCTGGATATGATACAGTTTCTCTTCTATGGTTTTACACAGAACTTTTCAACTCCATCTCTGAGTTCATAAGCATTAAATACACACACAGCTTGGAGCACTTCACAAAACAGAATAAATACATCTCCTCATTTGAATCAGTAAAGCTACTTCAGTTAACAAAGACTTCATTCTTGTTGGAGCAATCAAAATCTATATAATGTTTGCTTTGATTACTGTACTGGGATATCTTTTCCCTGTACATTGAGCTCTCATTGCCCTGCCACCAAGAGGCCAGCAGAAAAAAGACTGAAAACACAGCCGGGCTTCCCGTCACAGGCATCTACAACAGATTTCCTCCTATTGTCAAACACTGCTCAGAAATTTGAGGGTTTGCCTAGGACAGCTTCTTTCTGCTGAGTAAAAAAAGATAGTCCAGCTACATGTTGGCAGGAGTAAATGAATTCTAGAAAGGTGCAGTAGAGCAGCTAGTAGGGGAAGTTGCATTTCGAACCCAGCGTACAACAGAGTAGTTTGTCAAGTTTCAAAATGAAAAAGGAAAAAAACCCGACCAAACAAACTGAGGCTGTTTGTTCTTGTTGTAGCTGGTTTTCCTCACAAAGTAGATATAAATGGGAAGCCTGCAGCCATTGCCGTATACTCAGACTCCCATAGTTTGCTGAATATGATCTGTTTTCACAAAATAGCTTATGCACGAAACTGCAAATATATAGAACTATAAAGAAAATCCGTAACAATTAAAAACATGCCATTTTTGATTTAGAAGACAAATGAATGTTTTACGGGTCTGTGTGTAAGTTTGATCTTATTGTAGAGCACCAAAATACTGTTAACCATCAAGTTTCTCAGAAAATGTGTTTCTTCATAGGACCTGCATCTTCCTAAAAATGTCTTTTGCCAGAAAGTTTCCTTATTCTTCCCTTATATTTCTTTCTGCGTGCTATCAGTTTCCTCCTTTGAGAAGTGGTTTACTAAATACTGCAATTATAATTCTTTCTAATGTCACTTTATGCCAAGTGTATCAGGCAAGAGAATCCATAAAAATAACAAATGGAGTAAGAGCAACCCAGCACACACACCTATAGAGAGAATTTCAAACAAAGATCCCAAATGCAATTATGCCTTTATCTCCCGGTGCCTAAGGCAGGGAGCAAACACGAAGGCAGAGGTGGGCAGTGTGGTAATATTGGGACATCGGAGAGAGGATTCTTGTGACACCAGTAAAGAAATCTGGAGACCGGCCCCCCCCCCCCCCCCTCTTCCCCGCCCCGAACTGGACAGTCAGAAATGAGTACTCAGTAAACAGGAGGAAAAACCACTTCAGTGGAAACTGATGGGGATAATC
>VYZV01038466.1:448125-459155 GCA_013401275.1 Pandion haliaetus | reverse complement strand
TTTTTTCCCGTACGTGTATGTGCAAGCAGCGCATTCCCCCGCACGCACGGCCCTCGCTGGAGTCTTGGCGGGGGGGTGTCCGGTCGCCCCCGCCGGGTCGGGTCTGTCGTTGCTGAGCCTGGCCGGGACAGGCGTTTCCCCGCACTCCGTTCTCAAGCGCGGGGGCACCGAGGCCGGCGGGGGGGGGCTCTGGGCTGAAGCGGCCCCGCCGGCGGTGCGCCCCGGAGGGCCGGCGAGGTGCGTGGGAAAGGCAGGTGCGCGGCGGGCGTCCCTCTGCCGCGGCACAGCCGTGCCCCGGGGCTCTGCCGGAGACGGTCATTCGGGAGCCCCCCCGCCTCCGTCGTGCCTAAAACATGGTATACCCGAAGAGAGTTACCGTGTTTCTGTGTTCCTGCTTTTGGGTTTTTTTGCTCCCGCCCCAACCCTTGTCGGGGTTCTGGAGTACGTCTAGATCTGTTTTCCCTGTAGCTCATGTATTAATTCCCCTTTCGAAGTGAAAATGTCTTGCTTCTCAGTGCGTGTTTAGCGATGTCTTGAGAGCATCACAAAGAGCCCTGGCTCGGTGTGTCACCCACCCGGCAGACAGCCACAGCAGGAGGCTTTTTCTCCCGCGAGCTGATGCTGGATAAACTTTCTCGGTGCTCTTCTTCTGTCTTCCCAGGAGTTAGACCTAAAGTGGAAATGCGTGGCTTTTGCTGGGAAATACTTTTCTACAACCTTCTCAGCACTGGGGAGAGAGAGGTTGCTGCTGCATGTGGGCAGAGCTGTGCATAGCAAGGATGTGCGGTTCATTAAAGCACTTGGTAATCCTGGTTATATGGTTAACGAGAAAATGAATTTTAGAAGCCTTTTCGGTTTTTGTTTCTTTGGGTTTTTTTCCATGTGTGCCACCAAGAAATAATAATACACACCAAAGCTTTGATGTGGAGTTGTTAGTATAATGCAAGCGGAAGAATGCTTGGTTTTCCCCCCATCATCTCTGTGGAGGGGCACTTGAGACGGCTGCACGGATCTGACCCCGTGCTCTCGCCCAGCCATTACAAAGTGCACTCCTCTACGGCCTCTAGGAGAGCAGTGCTGGTTGCTCCGACTCCGGTGCCCCAGGCAGGCTTTCGGGAGCTGTAGGCTTGCTGCCGGTGGGCTGGGTGCTCTGTACATCGTGTCTGTAGATGTAACAGTGCTAATCTAGTTCCTGCTGATACTTACTCCATCCTCAGAGTCACATTCCCTCGCCCATACCGGGCGTTTATCTCGCAGGAAGATCAGAAACCTGGTCATGAAAAGGGGTAACAGACAACAAGAGTACAAAAATCCCTTATGCATCGTGTCGTGTTTCTTCGGTGTGTTATGTACCACCGTTTCCTTTCACCGGTTGGTTTTGTGTTCGAGATAGGACAGGTTTGCTGTTATGTATTTGAAGGTTTTAACAGTAGCGTGTGCACGTAGACCCAGATGTCAGTGGGTATGTATCAGTCTGTGTAGATGGGAGGGTGTTGAAGAGGAAAGATGCTCTCAGATAGTTGGACCTGGAGCAGAAAGGAGCCTGCCTGCTCTGCTGGGAGGACGCAGCTGATTCGCATGACAGATGGCCTGAGCGGGGAAGAGAGGACCCCCTGCCTGTGGCTGTTTCAGAGCAGGCATCTCAGTGCCACAGGGCATACCTCACGCTTTCAGATGGTTGCCCCTTTCCACGCGTACCCTCCGTAACGCAGCGCTGTGCGACAGAAATGCCACGAGGGGAGAGGAGCTAGGCCCCCTGCACCTATGCTGCGAAGGGCGGCATGGCATGCTTGTGGGACCTCTCACAGGACTCAGGTGTGCTCACCTGCCCAGAAGGGGACGGAGAGCTCTTCAGCAATGCTTCCCGTCATGCGGTGTGTGATAAACTTTCACAACAGAGTGGAAAATCCAGGGAGTGTGGCTGGGATATAGTCATTCATCTTGGATTTGTTTTTCCATGTATGCTTTTATTTTTATTTCCCGTTTGCCAGGACCAGGCACAGAATTTGGGTGCAGACCTGCTTCTGGCATCTTTCCCAGAGCTGAGGGATTTTCTGATTGGTGTTTGTCGTGGGGATGTTCATGTGTGTGTATGTGGTGCTTCAGTGAGGCAATGAATCAACAGTTTAACTATGCCCTCTTCAGGAAGTTTTCTCATCATATAGCACTGGGCAAAGTTTTCCCTCTGTTTTATTTATATGTTTCCAAAAATGCGTGAATGCTGAAATGATTTTTACCCAACCTCTTTTTCCAAAGTCACCCTCCATTCAGTCTGTCTCCTTCAAAATGGAAACAACCCTCTAGTCTTTTTGGATGCATTCCTTTGAGAGCAGTAGAAATAAGGACACATGGGAGTTACACTCCAAACTGGT
This sequence comes from Pandion haliaetus, assembly GCA_013401275.1. Taxonomy (NCBI): domain Eukaryota; kingdom Metazoa; phylum Chordata; class Aves; order Accipitriformes; family Pandionidae; genus Pandion; species Pandion haliaetus. Next base: position 456,783 of record VYZV01038466.1, on the reverse strand, counting down.
CTCGGTCTTTGATTTTCAGTGGGTCTGGAGCCAGATGACTTGGTTTTAATTGTGCAAAAAAATTCAATCTTCCTTTGTGATACCTTGAAAAGGAGAAAAAACTTGTAGTGGTGTCTTCATACAGCAAACACACAGTTATGACTGAGAAAGGGGAGGAGGGGAAGGGAAAGAGGGTGTGTACATTTTTTCCAGTACTTGCTGCTAGTATTATATCTTTTTTCTTTTCTTCCCCATTCCCCAACCATCTTTATCTTTTGAAGCAGGCTAAGAAGGCCATGAGCATTGCTGAGGCTTCTGCTTTCATGCCTTCCTCTTCCATTGCCTCGTGGAAAATAAATTTATTAACTGAGTAGTTGTTGGACCAAACCCCCACACTCCCTGGCAGAGAGATTCATATCACTGCATCTCAGCATCCTCCTGTGAGCTTCTCAACAGAGCTAACTACACTTCTTGTTTTATTAGCATTTCTTATCTTCTTATCTGAAGCTAAGTATTTTTTCCGCTGTTATCAGGAGAGAGCAGGAAATGGCCACAATGATAGAGACAGCCTGTAATTCTCAAAGTGGGGTGTATGGGGCCAGAGCGATTATCAAGACAGAATCAACTCTGATCTGGCATTCCTTGCATTCGTTATACGCTATAATAAGCTACATCAGAATGAGAATTCAAATGTCCCAAACTGTGAAAGAAAGAGCAACCACCCCTGGACCCAAACACCTACACCTGCCTGGCATTTCACTGCCATTTCCCATTAAGAGCAAGTTTTCCTTCAGCTCTTCAATCAGCAGAGATTGGGTTTCAGCTGTTGCACTTCCCTACTTCCCACCCCACCCCATTTTGGGCTTTAAAAGTGTTTGAAGAACTTAGCCTGTGGCCTCCACCTATTTGGGCTGTAGGTGGGATGAAAGCAACAAGCATGGTTCAGACAGCTTTATGAGCTAATAACGATGGCATAAGAGGTGGATAGAGAAGCTAAAGGGACTACATATTAATGAGTTTTTGTTTCAGGTGTTCCTTTACAACAAAAGAGTACTTTTTTTTTTTTATGCTTAACCCCTCAAAGCTAATTAAATCAAACTGATAGTTTAAAAAGGAAACTGTAAAAGAGCCATATGCGCAGATATTTGTCTTGCCCCAGCATAGTCTGTATTAGCAACAGCAGCAGTTTGAAAATGCTTGGTGCGGAAAAAGTGAAATATAACATGTGAATGTACTAACCTTTTGGGGATGCGCTTCTTAATTAAATACCTAAACAAATCTTGTTGAAAAAAGGGGGGAAAAGGACTTAATTATCTTGATGCATCAGTGGACCATGTGGGTGTAATAGTATTTGTATTAGTAAACTGAAGGCCAAGTAGTATTCCGTTGTGAATGGATAAGCCCTTTTGGAACATCAAATTGTTTTAAAGCGATGTGCTCTGGCAGATTTCAATGAAGTTCATGAGTTTGGGCTGCATGTGGTAGCCCATGCTGGCCCTGAGTAGCATTTTAGTATTGCAGTAGGCTTCACTGAAAGCAAAGCAGCCACCGGCTTTCCTTTGCTGACTGAGGTGCAATTTAAGCAGGGTTAAAATGAAGTGGACAGATCTGTCTGTGGAGGAGGGATTCTTCCCCGGGAACACAGGAGCCAGACTCTGGGCTCTTCTTCCTCTGGCTCCAGTCTCTATTAGCTGGTTGCAACAGTTATGAAAAAAAGTATATACATCAAATACAGCCCCCTTCTGATGGCTTTTCAGTATTACTGTCAGTGTCATTTATTCCTCTGTACAGTAAGAATGTCTGAGTGTATCTAAACATTTCCACAATTGTTGTGCATGTTTACACTCAATCATTTTATGTGGATCATTCACCACACATTTTTTTTTTTCTTTTTTTGTTTAGTAATGGTCTCCAACTCTGATTATTCACTATATTTTGGGACTAGCTTTGTGTGTGACATCCAAAGTCAGAAACAGGAAACAGCATTAACCATATTAAAAAGATTTTTCCTAATTTAATTTTCCAAATACAGTATGTCTGAAAACAGGAATACAACTCTGTGCCAAGGCCACACAAATCAGTTCCATAGCTGGTCTGCACAGCAAGAGAGGAGAAAATGTGGATTATATTTATTAGATGTTTTCAAGTAAATATCTTGATTTTTGTGCAAGTTGAAGAGTGGTGTTTTGAGGCACAGTCTGTCCAGTTCAGTTGAATAGGATGCAAAGCAACATCAGTTCTTGTGGAAGGTGAGAAGAACCCAGGCTGACTAGGACAGCAATTGAGTATTTCCGTACAGTAAATGACCAGAGTTTTGTGTATATGTAAAATATTAAGGAGCGCTGTACTTTGAAAAGTAAAGCTACATTTATTTCATGCTACCAGCTAAGTAAGCTTGTTTGGAGTAACCTGTTCTATCATGTATTGCTATGTTTGCTGCTTTCTGGTGTCTTTCTGGATTTTAAAACATTGGACTTCTGAAGAATCAGTTCTAGTTATTTTTCCCTGGAAAAAGGCAGAAAAGTTGCTTTTGCAGCTTGTCAAAAAATATGTTTTTAATTGCTGTTGCAAAGGGGAATTCCTATGTAAATTTGCATTGCTCAAAGTAGTGAACAGTTTGCTGCGATTTAGTCAAAGAGGATTTGACTCAATGTGAATTTCAAACATTCAGATCATTGGTTTGTCATTGAAAACATGTCACTGGAGGCTACCTTTGAAATAAAAGTTAATTTAATCGTGGGTGTTGTGCCTATGCAATATGTTTCATGTAACTGTCTGTGTGTCACTATAGGAAAAAATGGCATTCCCTTTCCCATTCCCTCTTTTTTCCCTTTCGAGTGGGGAGAGGGTTGTGCTAGTTTGTGAAGTGCACATCTTGTTAGCCACCCAGTGGAGGTATTCAAGTTTAGCAGGCAGCGATCTTGGCATCAGTGCCAATAAAGCAGTAATTATATCGCCTGTCATTTTCATTAGGCGTCTTTGCTTTCACATTCGACTTGGAGGTATAAAACAGCACAAGCTTTTAAAACATAAGTCAAGGATTAAAAGCGAGGAGTACGAGACAAGCGGCGGTTTTCCAGCTGGCTACAACCTCCATCAACACAGCGGCAGAATAATGTTGTGCAGAGGCACAGTTCAGTGCTAACTGCTTCCAAGGACTGAAGGGATGGTGGTGTTTTAAGTGATTTATTGCCTGTGCTCGGTAGAGTCCAGTCTTGGGAGCAGGCGCCCCTGGAGCTTTCCATCATAACATTATCCAAGAGGTGATCTGAAGGAAATGGTATTAAGTATTCTGGGAGGCAAACTGTATCCAAAGAAAGACTTAATTTGCATCGTTTGTAAGAAAGCATTTGAAATTATGTGAAAAGGGAAATGGTTATAAAGAAGCTTACGTCGAACAAATAGGAACAACAAAATTCCCTTTAATTTTGCGTGTACTTTGTTTCCCTGTGTTTAATTTAATAGGGTCATCTGCAGATACTCTGACCCGAAACTCCAGCGTTGTGATGGGGAGAGAATTTATTTAGTATTGTTATTGGGTTTGTGATAGGTCTGCTTAAACATTTTGTAGAGCATGGGCTGTGTTTTTTGTATTTAGATTTGTCTTTCTCGGGTAAAGATGTAGCATAAAATCTCAGGTAGCATAAAGTTGACTGTAAGCCATGGGCGTGCATGCTAGCTGGAGAAGGTAAAAGAAGGTGTTGTGGTTTCGGCTGGGGTAGCGTTAATTTTCTTTCTAGTAGCTGGTGTAGTGTTATGTTTTGGGTTCAGTATGAGAAGAATGTTGATAACACACTGATGTTTTCAGTTGTTGCCAAGTAGTGTTTCGACTAAGTCAAGGATTTTTCAGCTTCTCATGCCCAGCCAGCAAGAAGGCTGGAGGGGCACAAGAAGTTGGGAGGGGACACAGCCAGGGCAGCTGACCCAAACTGGCCAAAGGGGTATTTCATACCATGTGGCATCATGCCCAGTATAGAAACTGGGGGGAGTTGGGCCAGGGGGGATTGCTGCTGGGGAGCTAACTGGACATCGGTCAGCGAGTGGTTGGCAATTGCATTGTGCATCACTTGTTTTGTATGATCCAAATATTTTATTATTATTGTTCTCATTTTATTAGTGTTACCATTATCATTATTAGTTTCTTCCTTTCTGTTCTATTAAACTGTTCTTATTTCAACCCACGAGTTCTACCTTTTTCCTTCTGGTTCTCTCCGCCATCCCACTGGGTGGGGAGGAGTGAGTAAGTGGCTGCGTGGTGCTTAGTTGCTGGCTGGGGTTAAACCATGACAGAAAGCCCCAAACTGTAGTTGTGTTCCAGTCGCTTTCCTCAAGGCTGTCTCTGCTTGTACAAATAACACACACAAGTAAGGCACAGCGAGTCAGGGTAGCGGGCAAGAGCTGCCAGAGGTTTTCCCAGCTTTCGGTAACCTCAGAGATGCCTGTATACAGCTTTCCCCCTAGGTAGTCATCACTAGAACAGCTTCCTGTTTGCTTTTATAACTCCATCCCAAATCACATGTACGTTAAGCAGGAAACGTGGGATTTCCTCCTAATTCATCAGACGCCGGGATTTGGGGAGTCCCTTTATAGCCTGGCACATTATTATCTAAAAGTTTGGGCTGAGGAAGAAAAGCTTCATGCAAAAGTAGTTTCACTTAAATATCCTTTTTATCAACATGGAAAATTTTGGGGGAAACAAACTAAAACAAAACAGAGTCCTTTTTTTAATTTTCTGGGTGGAGGTTGAAAAAAACCAAGAAACCTTAATCAAAACCAGAAAAGATTCAGTTATTTTAGTGAAAAAGTCAATAAAGTCCCAAATATTTACCTCAGTGGCCAAACTTTTCTTTCTACTTATGCTCTCTGAAAATGTTAGGTGTTCAGTGAAAATGAAAAAGTTAAAAGTTGTAAGGCCTTCTGACAATAACAGTTTCATTTCCATTTACATTTTTCCATATATTTCAATCAGCCTAGAGAAAAACCTCACTGTTAAACTTGACTTACAGTCCTGGTTAAGCAGTGGTTAAGGCATATATTTACAGCACTTTCTAGGTCTCGCTCTCTTCTTTATCTTTTTAATCACACTGATTTTAGTGTGGTGCAGATTGAGACAGAGACACAGATTCTCGGTGGTGCCAGACATGCCCTTAATGCTGCCAGGGAAGGGCAGGCAGCGCAGGATTTAGGTGAGTGCCTTCGCTATTCCCCACATACAAGCAGTGCTGCTGTAGCTTGCATGACTGTGCAATAATCCCATCCAGGCAGGGACATCCTCTGTGTTGACACATGATGCTGCAGTGCATCAGCACCTGCTCAGATTCTCACTTTCCTTCGTTATGAGTCCTGTACAGGCAGGACAGCAACAGGCAGCCAAAGAGCTGTGCATGCTTGTCTCGGTGATACCTCCCATGGGGGACATAAGCAGTTGCATCTTTAGGATAGCTTTGCTACATGTTTGCATTGCTAGAGACCGCGGGAGGTTCTTATTTGTCACATTGCATTAGCTATATAATCTTTAATCCACCTTGCTGGATTGGGAGGACAGCTGTATTTATCTCTGGTGGAGAGATATAAGGGGAATTGCCTAAGGATGCAGAGCAAATGTGTAAGGAAGCCAAAATGCGAACTCAAGGCTTCTGAGTGCCCAAGACTCTGGTGCTCCAGTCCATCCTCCTTCTTGTCTGACAATCCCAAAGATGGATGCTACAGAGGGAATGCTAGGCTGAGGGCTCTTGGGTGCCTTCCCAATGTCAAATTTGTTGGGTCTCGCTGATGGTTTCTTTGTATCTGCTGGTATCTAGAAATATGTGTGAAAGTCAAAGGGCAAACCCATATGCTGTTGCTCAGAAACAGAGATGCTTCTTGGAAGTTCTGACTTTACGGTGGCAGGTGGTTTGGGAGGATTTGCTTTGCCCAGTGAAATCCACAGTGTTATCCCAAATTTGGAAGGAGCAAGAGCAGATCCAGTGGGTGACTGTAACACTGTTGTAAATGGAATAAGGATCACTGCCTTGGGTTGTTTTGTTTCATTTGGGTTTAATCTGCAGTTCAAGACTATCTTATCCAACTGTATTTCATTCATCTGAATGAACGACTTATGTTCCAAAGAACCCCATTGCCTTACGAGTCATAAAAGCTATGAGGTTGCCTAGGCAATTAAATCAGTATCTTTTTTTTTCTTGTTGAGGTAACATTATCAACAGTAATGCTAGGGAGCTCGGATAGGTTTTACCGGCCTGGCAACAGCTGAGCATTTTCTTGTTAGATAGCTCCTGCCAATCCCTTTTTAGTTATTTTCAAGAAGGAAAGTAGCTTTATTTCTTAGTCTTATACTGAGTGAGAGGTTGAAATGTTAAGCTCTTTGGATTAACAGTGTATCCTTTGAGCAAAAGGAAAGCTTGCATTCTTCTTGGTCCCCTGAGTGCTGGATGTAATTGTTTGAGAAATCTTGAATTTCATCAGCTAGATACAAGGAAACGTGCAAGTAAGCCTTGAATGATCTGTCAAAAGAGGTTGACTCTATTGCAGCTGTTTTAGAAACTTGTTTGAACTGATAGTTGTTCCTCAGGCATTTCTTTGCTTGAATTTAGTGCATTTCAACTCAGGCAATGAAAAGTGATCACCACAGGATTATTAGTAATTCAGAGCTTCTTGGAGATCTATATTCCAACCATAAATTTGCTAAAATAATGGCTGGAACATTAATTGCTGCACTCATATGATACAGTGTACTTATTTATTGCTTAAATACATCACTTGTCTTATCCTGTCCCAACATATGTGTTTATACTGGAAAGTTTATGTAGTGGGAGAAAATAATAATATGGTCTCACTGTATGAAGTTAATTGCAGTTTGGGCATACCGAAATGGAGGCACAATAAGTGGGACAGAATAGCAAGCAAGGCTAATTCTCTTCTCACATGCATTGGATTTACCTACACTGACTTAGCGCACGTAATTACCGGGAGTAATTTAGAGTACAGACATGCACATTGCCTTACTCTGAATTAATTTTCTCTTTTATTAATGTATGTCCTAGATTTGCCAGTTGCTCACGGAGTTAGCACAGATGTATTCCTCTGACCTTTCCCTACAACATCAACAACTTCATGTGTCCACCTGGTTACTCTGCAGTTCTACACATACAAAAGATGAGTGGCCATGACTAGCAGTGAAGAACTGGGGCTAGCAGGGTAACAGTGAGGTGTCCAGACTGAGATTTTGGGTTGTCTGCAGTCAGATGAGACTATAGAGAAACCTCTGCTGCTCGAGCCTTTATTTTAGGATTAGGACAAAACTCAGTGGTGCTTTCAACTAGGAGGAGATAAAGTTGCCTGTGTTAAACTCGGTCACTTCAGGTCTGAAAATCAGATTTGATCATGGAAACTAGAAGTCTGTCTGGTTAAGGAACAGGGCTGTAATTAAACGGTGAAGAATGTGCCCTTGCACCTGTGTCATTCACTGAAAATCTTGCTGAATTGTCTCATGAAATACTAGTATTTCTTGCTCTAAGCTTTTTGGCCCCAAAGCTGCGCTAGTTTTTTGGCAAGTCATCATCCCCATTACAAAGTCCTTTCATGCAGACGTTGCAAAAGTAGCTTTAGGGACTTCCTTTCTGCTTCCTCACCAGTTTCTGAAGGTGAGGGTAACTTTTTTTGGTCTCTTGCTTAAATAAAACACAGCAATCTTCTTATGCAGCCGATCTCTGCTGGCAAGAATGTGAGTGTTAGTTTTCCTTCTCTTCCTCGTATGAAATAGCTGTGCTGTAGCAAATAGGAAGTGCCTAATTCCTTAGTTCCTAAGTAACTGGAAAGTTTGTAGCTAGAAAGCTCAGTACTGGGACATGTCAGTTTGCTGTCAGTTTCCTTTTGGTTTTTTTAATCCCTAGTGCTTATGCCAAGGATAGACTTACACTCGACAAGGCCAGGTTATGACCACCAACAAATATAGCTCCATTAATTTCAAAGCCAGCACACGTCAGAAGCTGATCTGGTTCTGTGTTAAAAATATGTTGACACAGTAGAGTGAGACTCTAGGATGGACAGACCTTGATCTAACCTTTTTTTGCTGGCAAGGTTTTTTGTGGGGTTGTTTGTTTGTTTTTGTTTTTTAAGCTCAGTAATTTTAATAACTTTGAGGCTTTCCATTTCCCTTACATGTAGCGATGTGGCTCTTTGCTGTGGAGAGATTAACACAGTGCCTCACTTGAATACGTGTTGGCGAGATTCTTCCAGGTAGATTTTTTTTTCTCTTGGGTTTTGTCATGTTATTTCGGATAAGAACACTGACAGCCAAATGTCACTGACTGTAGGCAGATATCCACATAAATATCTATTACACACAAATGCATGGCAATTTCCTGCCTCAGCAATCAGTCATTTTTGAACTGAAGACCTCTACTCCTAAAAGCATGGGCTTTGAAGGCTTGAATAAGAAATGCAACCTGGTAGCTGGTAACAAAAGCAGTTATTATCCTAGTTTAGGCAGTAGAATGAGAAGTGCCATATGCCTTTCATAAGCACTGGAAAAGGCAAAATTGTTCAGCGCCTGCTACCTTTTGCCCTTTGCTTGTCCTGCACTATTTCTGTATGGATCTTGTTCTTTTGGGTTTTTTTTCTAAATGTTATATATTAATTCTTTGTGGTAAACATAGCTATTAGATAAAACCTTCCAAATCT